>CAUYTI010078532.1:0-99939 GCA_963575145.1 Galago senegalensis
CTTGGGAGGCGGAGGCAAGAGACTCGCTTGAGCCCAGGAGTTGGAGGTTGCTGTGAGCTGTAATGCCACGGCACTCTACCCAGGGGGACAGCTTGAGGCTCTGTCTCAAAAAAAAAAAAAGAAAGAAAGAAAGAAAGAAAAATGGGCCTGTTGTGATTGGCGAAATGGTTACTATCTGGAAAACAAATTTAAAATAAACCTGATTTACTCGGTTGATTTTATTTTTATTCCATTGTATGGATTTGGTTTCAAAATACTTTGGCTTTAAACTGCGGATTGGAGAAGGAACAAAAGAGAAAAAACCCTCCTTTAACCCCAGGACTCCTTCAAATTAGGCTGACTTCAGGGCTGGCAGCTGATTTCCATTTTTTGTTTCTAACTAGCAATATTTTTCCCCATTTGAAGAATCTCAGATTTTCTAAGTCCAGAGATCTGATTTATTATTTTTTTTTAAGAAAAAGGTATATTCTTTATCGACCACATCTCTGGTTATGTCTGGCAGCAGATGTACATCCAGGGTTGGGACAGCTGTCACTGTGCCACCGCGCCACCGCGCTTGGTCCTAGAGAAGGTGATCATCATGGTCACACACACACCATGTCTGTGGGAAGCGACAGATAGTGAAATAACCCTGTAGGCCTTTCTTTAATTACCATTCTATATGAGACCAGCTTAATTACTTTAAAACTGTACGTTTTTAAGCCATTGACATATGGGCCATGGAGAATAGTTTATTGAACTAAAATGGCTTATTTAAAAGGTTGATCAGATCCTGTTATTTCCCTGCTTAAAACCCTTCTTCATGTAACTTCCACACCTACCAAGGCCTGCAGGGCTCCCCTGATCTGGCTCCTGATAACTCTTCCAGCCTCGTCTCTTACCAATTTCTCTCTTGCTGCCCAACCACCAGCCGTGCGGGCCGCCTTGCTGGGGTGAACACCAAGCTGTTCCCCACACCTGGAACACTCTTCCTTTCACTGCCCCTCATTAATCAGGGGCCCGCTCAAGTGCTGTGATTTCAGAGAAGCATCAGTTCTAACTACTCCACTGCAGAGGCAGAAAGGTAGAAACTGTATTTCCCTCCTGCCTGGCTGCTGGGGTTCTGATTGCAGTTCAGTTCCACCATCAGACACCCTGGGTGAGATGTGTGGACCCTTGAGGCAACTATGACTTGGGGAACATTTCCTGGACATTCACCCTTGACCTTTGTCTTGAGCCTTTTCAGCAATCTGTAAACTGTTTCATCCTGGAGAAATCTTAATGTTCTTAAGTAGATTCTCTTCTCTGCGCTTACACCTTAACCAACACCTGTGCCACGGCTACTTAGCCAGCCCTGCCATTACTCCCTGTCCTCTTTGCCTGTCTGATGTTCTTCACAGCACTCATAGCTGCCGAGAAAATTCAGTGTATTTGCTTATTCATTCATTGGCTGCCTCCCTCCCTAATCCCGGGCTCTCTAAGGGTAGATGGTTTGCATTTTGACTGATGTGCCAATCCCTACCAAGGACAATATCTGGCACATAGTAGGGTCTCAGTAAATATTTGCTGAATAAATTCATGTGCCAACTCCCTTTTTGGTGACTGCCTGAAGGGTTGAGGTAGGAAGAAACTGCAAACTGTAACAGGTTCAGTAAACGAGCAGTGTTATTAATAAGTGCTATTTGTCACAGGCTCTAAAACAGCAGGACCCTGTTGTTCTGTCTCCCATAGATTTTAACAACCGAGGCAAAACATTGATGCCTTTGTTTGGGAAACACTTTGAAGAGATTTTCCTCTTTAAAAAATTCTGTTATATTTAGCATATGAGACTAAGTCTAAAAGCCATTTAGTCTCTAGAAAAAAAAATTGTATTTTAAATTACTGCCAGTTTACAAGCCAGGCAATTTAGAATTTATAGAACACTTACCTTTCTTAAACAATCTGAATAAGGAGAATTCAAAGAATAGCAAAATATTGGCTTTCCTTAAAGCTACAGAAATTGTAGATGGACAGTAAACAAATACATACAGAAATAGAGTAATAAAAATTTTTTTAGATCTGCTTAATCCAGGCCAGTGCTATTCAGAGTGCAGATTGTGACCCATTAGTACATCATGACATTACTTTAGTGCTTTGTGACTAGCAATTTTTGTTAGAATGGAATATAAAAAAACAGTAGAGTCTATTGCATAAAGGAAAAGTCAGTTTTGTTCTCTCGTTTAAGATACACATATGTGTCTTGTATATCTAGTGGGTCATGATGAAAATGTTATTTCTTACTGCAGGTTAATGTAAAAAACTTTTAGGAAACACAGACAAGCGTGTGGTCCCTAACCCATCAATGATGGTTCTCGTGGTAACTGCAGGCTGACAGTTAGAAATTGTTCTGTGGAAGAGTTCCCTTATTGTTATTTTTTGAAACCCTGGGCTGAGAGCTGATATGGGATGCCATATTCAGTATTCACATAGGAAGAAATTAGGGAGAGGGTAGTGGATCAGCCCTGCACTGAGGTGACTCGATGGTTTAGCACAAGCTCTTAGACCTTTCAGTACAGTGAGGAAGAACTGAGGTTATTATCATTTCTTTGTCACAAGTAGAGAAAAGAGTTTTACTACCATTTTTATCCTTTTTTCACTTTGCCATATGTGTAGAGGAGGAAGGAATAAGTCTGAGGATTGAAGTGAACCCCATTAAAACTAGAAATCAGACAGGGTTTCCCTGTTTATTTCCCCTCTTCCCACTACCTCCAGGACCAGGCTGGGAACCTCTGCCAAGATTGCAAATAAATATTCTTTACATAATTGATTATCTGGGGGCAAGAGCAGAGGAGGTGGATGTGGTTAGCCAGACCTGATCTCTCCTCTGTTTTCTTGTCAGCTCTGGTCCCAGACTTTCAAGTCCTACTCAGTGAACAAATAACTCCAGTCACTGTGACCTGCCCTCTGAGGAAGACAGATTAATATCTGTCTGTTTTTATTCAAACATGTCTCTTTGGGACCCTTACTTCCCATCCCGAACTTTTCAATCTCACACCAGACTCTTTTAGGGAGGAGTACAATAATTTTTTTCTATCTTATTATATTTCCAGTGAGTCTTATAATAATGAGCTAAAATTAGCAGAGGTAATCAACATGGACTCTACCACTTCTGACCTTGGGAGTGTTATCAATCATCTGAGCCTTGCTGTCTCATCCGGAACATGAAAGCGATGATAATCTCTATCTCATAGTCTCATACTTTTTGTTTTTATGAGATAATTCATTAAAAAGTGCTCAGAACTCTGAGAGATTTTTTGCTCAAATACAAAAAAAGTGTATTTGCTCTGAGGCTGCCAAATTCCAAATAACCAATCTGCCAAGATAACCAGGATAAACCCTGTCCTGAAATAGCTGGCTGCCAGGTTAATTTGACCAGGAATCAATTCCAGAGATATTTTTTGAAGATCTTTTACTCACCTTTGCTGTGGGGTATATAAAAGATTTTGAGGAGCTCATACCCACCTGGAAGGGGAAAATCTCATACCCCTGATAGATGACCAGAACAGTGTAAATGTGCAGGGCTGCTCTTGGGAGTTGAAGGGTAGATTTGTTGGAAAGAGGAAGAGGGAAATTGAGGGGGGTGTTTTTTGAAGAATGGGTAAGATTTGGATATTACCCATAAGTCTATAACACATATACATATGTGGCCTGGCAATCAAAAGGGAATAAGCATAATTGAAGTATGGAATTGAAAATGGGCACAGTGGTTCATGCCTGTAATCCCACACTTTGGGAGGCCAAGGTGGGAGGATTGCTTGAGGCCAGGAGTTCAAGACCAGCCTGAGCAACATAGCAAGACCCTGTTTGTGAAAAAAATTAAGTAGACATTATGTCTGCAGTCGTAGCCACTCAGGAGTCTGAGGCAGGAGTATTGCTTGAGCCCAGGAGTTCAAGGTTATGATGAACTATGATGCTACCACTACACTGTAGTCTAGAGGACAGAGCAAGACCTTGTTTCTGAAAATAAAAGGGGTGGGGAAGAAAAAACAGAAAATAGGGAGTAGTTGAGATTGGATTGGATAGAGTGCAATACAGAAAATCCTAAATCAGAATTTAAGACTAAGAATCAAGAAACTTCATAGATTCCTTCCTTCTTTTTCCCCTTCTAAAAGTGAAATCTAAATGCCAGTTAACTGAAATAAATTTTTTCTAAGCTGATTTAACCAGCACATTCTTTCCCAATTGATAAAACTACTAAGAGCCCACATGTTCTCAGAAGATTGCTTAGTCAGTGTGGCATCAGGACAAAGGAAGTTATTTTAATGTCATCAAACTAAGGCACCTTGGGTAGTGGTCATCAACCCCTCGTCCATGGACAGGTACCATTTCACACATGGTCGATTAGGAACTGGACCACACAGCGGGGTGGGGGAGAGCAAAGCTTCACCTGTATTTACAGCCGCTCCCCATCAGGACATCACCACCTGAGCTCCACCTCCTGTGGATACTCAGAGGCATTAGATTCTCAGAGGGGTACAAACCGTACTATGAACTCTGCGTGCTTGGGCTCTAGGCTGTGCACTCCTTATGAGAATCTAATGCCTGATGATCTGAGGTGGAGCTGTACCATGCTTGAATTATCCTGAAGCCATTCTCCTTGCCCCCCATCAATGGAAAAATTGTTTTCAATGAAACCAGTTTCCTGATGCCAAAAAGGTTGAGCATCACTGGTCTAAAATTACTAGTATTTAAAGAGAGAACAGGAACATATTTCAATTGGGAAATAGCATTTTGGTACATCATGCTTTGCTGTGGTTCTTGTTTTTTTAGTTTTTGGCATCTTTCTTTTAGGTCTTATTTGCCAGGAAGTTCCCTTGTTTTCTTGTTGATGAATCAGCTACTTTTAGAAATCAGTGTCATAATTTTAGGACCAAATCAGTGACATTGCAGTATTTTTAGGGTTAAAAGCACTTTGAGTATTGTGAAATTTATTTTCAATAGACTTCAGGGCAAAGATTGAAAATGATAGCACTGAGACTCGTGCAGTTTTCAAATGCCAGGTTTGCTTAATAACTTTCAGGCTTAGTGTTCTATATTATCATTAGAAACATATTCATGTTATTTTACTTTTTATTAAACAAAAAAACCCCTAAATGTTAGCAACTGTCTTCTTAGAAGTAGCATCCATGTGCCAATCATATCACCCAGTCTTCCATCAATTGCAAGTAATTTATTAATATTTAGCAAAGAATTCCATTTCCAAAGGAATTCACTATATGGAATCTGTTTTCTGTGAGCAATTATTTACACCAACAAAATGGTACATTTCTAGTTGTTTGCATTCTTAAACATATGTTTTAAACTTCCTCTTGAAAAGTAAATGCTTAATCCTTTCAAATCCTAACCATCTAAAGAACTAAAGGAAAGTCAGTTCCAAGTTCAAAGAGTACAACCTCATAAAAGTGCTTTCTTTGCACCTTTATGTACCTTGAAGGGGATGACAACTCAGGTTAGCTCTCAGTAGACCCTTACTGAGCTGGTAGGGTCAATAGCTGCAGGCTCATCTGCATCTTGGTCCTGAACTTCACTCTCTTGTACAGCACAGAATGCACTTGAAACTTGGTTCTCATAGACTATGAAGTCATCAGGGAGAAAGACGCCAGAGCAAGGTCAGCAGTGTGAAAGCTCAGGCACTGTTGGTGGCATTGCCTTCTTTTTGGTGCAGTCCTAATACCAAAAAGTTAAAGGCCACTTCATCCACCTCTTGGCAATGGCAAGTAAGAGACATTCCTCCTGTTGGGATTGTTCACAATTCTTGCCTCATAAAATCTCACAAATCACGACATCAGAAAAAGAGATGGAGAAAGACATTTTAGGAGAACGTGAAAATGGCTGTGGCGAGAGTACACAAAATAATAAAGTGCCTTTAGTGCTTAGAGTTAATAGTAAATTACTATTATACTCTGGTTTCTTTTCAGATATTTCAAAACATAGAAGAATTGCAATAACCCCAAACATAGCAGATAATGTGTAAGGGGATGGACGTCCTAATTATCCTGACTTGGTCATTACACATTGTTGTATACATTTACCAAAAATTTCACCCCCAAAATATGTACAATTATGATCTATCAAGTTAAAAAATACCAAAAATGTGGGAAAGGAATACATTTAAGATATAGATGTTTTACACATAAACTAATACTTTATATGATTTTCATCTTGTAACTCTCAGAACAATCCATAAAGTAGGTTACTTGGACACATCTCCATTCACTGGAACTTTCCCTATTTGCAGGATTGTAAACTGAAGCTTAGTGAACACAAATGTAAGCAGACTGGGGGTTCCCCCAATAGTCAGTGGCATATCTGCACTCCATCTTTCTTTCTTTTTTTTTGAGACAGAGCCTCAAGCTGTCCCCCTGGGTAGAATGCTGTGGCATCACAGCTCACAGCAACCTCCAACTCCTGGGCTCAAGCAAGTCTCCTGCCTCAGCCTCCCAAGTAGCTGGGACCACAGGCGCCCACCACAACGCCCGGCTATTTTTTGGTTGCAGCTGTCATTGTTGTTTGGCAGGCCCCAGGCTGGATTTTAACCCACCACTTCGCCACCCTAGGTGTACGTGGCTGGTGCCCTTGCCACTTGAGCCACAGGCACTGAGCCCACTCCATCTTTCTTAACAGCTGAACTGTGTTGCTGCAGTATGATTGTTTGAACAAGCCAGATCATCTTTTGAAACTATCAAGAGATAGTGTTTATCCATTTCAAGATTATCTTAAACACCTAGAAAAAACAATTGCTCATGGCAGCCATTCTCTGCAGACTGGCGTACTGTCAGTCAGTATATAAAGAATATCACTCCCAGGGTTCCTGGGAACCTGCCTTGAAAAGTAAAATGTTGAAACTAATGGAATCTTAAAAGATTTGTTTTGCTTTGTTTTGTTTTCAGTTCTTTCACATAATTTTCACATAATTTATAGGCAAAAGTCCCAGGAGCCATAATGGTCCTGTGAATGTAGTGTTTCCACTAATGGCATTTTCTACTTCTTTTTTTTTTATCTGATTGTAAAAGGCTAAGAAGAAATATGGTTCATAAGCATCTACTTGGTAAGTAGATATTTACACCCGTGGGAAACCTGATGGCTATGCAATTGCAGTATCTTGCAGTTGGTAAATATTAAAGCAAATGATCTACTCAAACTACAAACCTTACCAAATAAACAGTGCTTCTGAAGAAAATTCACCTTGACAGATACATGTGTATATCCTTTAAGACATCTTAGAACATACTTATGGGCTGTTGGGAAGCCACATTTTTTTTAAGACAGTTTTTCTCTGTTACCTGGGCTAGAGTGCAGCAGCATCATTGTAGCTCACTACAACCTCAAGCAGTACTCCTGCCTCGGCCTCCTTCCAGGCTCGCACCACTGTACCCACCTAATTTGTCTATTTTTGGTATAGGTGGTGACTTGCTCATGCTCAGGCAGGTCTCCAACTCCTGGCCTTAACTAATCCACCTGCCTTGGCCTCTGAGAGTGCTGGGATTGCAGGCCTAAGCCACTGCTCCAGCTGGAGTCAATTTTTTTTGTTTCCTTCCACAATGAAGCACTTCATTTATATGATGAGATTAGTTCAAATATACAGGTTTAACTGGACTGTAATATACATGATCAGCTACACACTATTGATAATGAGTATGATTCTATTTGTCCTGTGTAAGAGGTTTCTTGATACATGATATGTTTTAAATCATGCAGACTTCATAAAGGAGCTCATTAACATAGGTGACTGTCTGTGAGTTTGAAATTTGTCACACGCTGAGTAAGACTTATCATTGAAATTACTCATCTTAAAATATGTATCATTTTTCTGAGATTAAAAACCTATTTTAGTTATAATGTATAAGACAAAATGTTATTAAGTGAAATTATAGAATATTAAATTCCCGAGGACATTGGAGAGAGAACTATTGACAGATGAGTAAACAGCAGCCTGGAGAGACCAAGTGACTCCTCCAAGGTCATGGAGCAGGGTGGTGGTATCGCTTCAGCCTCGCTCTAGACCTGGGCAGAAAGAAAGAAAAGATCAAAAGAAAGGAAAAGACTGAAGAAGAGGGAGGTGCAATATTCTTTGTATCGGTCTTGAGCTTGCTGTTGTGAAACCCGCTGTTCTTAGTGTCTAGAAGTGGAGAGCCTTGGCTTCTGTTCCTGGTTTTGTCTTTGTTTTCAGGCCTCAAGCTAATTATTTAACTTTTCATTTTTCTCTTCAATAATAAAAATGAAACTGGCTCCACCCATCTTTGGGACCACACCTATGGTGCATCTTACAAGGGTACATGTGAAATTTACTAAATGTGGAATATAAATGTCTTAACACAATAACTAAGAAAATGCCGGGAAGGCTATGTTAACCAGTTTGATGAAAATATTTCAAATTGCATATAAAACCAGCACATTGTACCCCATGGCTGCATTAATGTACACAGCTGTGATTTAATAAAAAAAAAAAGTATAAAAAAAGAAAATGAAACTGGCTTTTCTGCATTGTTTTTGGTATCTGACCTGTGTTTTTGTTTGTGTTTTAGTAGAGAAAGGGGCCTCTAAACAAGCTTGTTTATAAGAATGAAATTTCTCTAAATCTTTATTCTCTTTATTCTCTGCACTCTGGAGTGCAGAGTTTAGATAATTTATAACCAGGCTGGCTGATGATAAAATTATGAAAAATTGTTGATGAAATTATGAATGGCTAAAAAGCTGCCCAGAAGGATGGTTCTCAGGGCATTCGAAGTGCAGCAGAAAGGTTTAAGGGGATAAGCATGAGATACAGCCTCTAACCAATGTTGACACTGTTTAAATGGTGCTTTACATCTTTAAGAACTTGGTCCAGAAGAAAACAACCATACTCAGGAAAGTACATCATATTTCCTATTATTAACAAAAATGTATGTGATGACTCATTCATGAGAATCTATAAAATACTCATATTTCTAGCAACTTATGTAATAAGTTATTGGACTTTATGTACCTTTTAAATTACATCTAATTAAGTGATTAGGAAGGCTGTTTTCAAAGGGAAATGGGGAAAGTTACTGCATTTTCTGTAGGTTTGGTTTCTAAAATGTATAGTATCTCTGATGTTAATATGAGAGCCCCAAAGATAGGTTGCTCACTTCAGGGTCCGTTTCTTCTAGGGTCCTGGTTCCTAGGAACCAGGAAAATAATACAGGGTTTCACTTAAACAAGAGTCCATTGGATGCCCCTTGCAAATGAGGAAGTTTCACATTATCAGTTTTTTTCCAGAAATATTATTGTTGATTAACTGCCAATGAGGAAAATTTTATACTTGGGAATAATTTCAAAAAACTAACCATTTGCCAGTGGGCTTAGTAAAGACAGGAATAAATAAGAGCGGAATCTGAAGCTTGCTTTTTTAAAGGCTCATTATGATTTGTACAATGTGTATTCCTGGGAAGTACCCTAATGAACTTTGGTTTCAATACTGGAAATAATTAAAACTCTACATATGGCTTATTCTTCCAGTCATACCGCCCACCCATTCTATATTCTAGTATGCTGATCCAAAAGTTTTCAATTAATTTATCTTTTATATCATTTGAATTCCTTTTGTTTTTCTCTTTTCATCTTATATTATCCTAAAGTCCTTATGCTGCCTGAAATCCTTAGCAGGAATGATAGACATTCCAGCAAGTATTTTCTAAGAACACTTGCCTTCATTTGGAGTATTTGGCCAAGTCAGTAGAAGATTAGTCAGCTTGTTAAGTAGAAACGTGCACTTTCCACCAAATACCATGAATTGTCATCATGGAAGTAACTCAGGAGAGAAATGTTGGGTCCTCTTTCCCTGGTTAGAATTAGGTATATCAGTTTGAGTGGGCTAAGTGGCTGTAGTAAATGATCTCAAATCATATAATGGCTCAAACACAGTAGAGGTTTCTTCCTTGCTTCTGTAGTCCTAGTAGGCAAGCGTTCTGGTGAACAGGTTGCTTCCTTTTATGCAAATACATAGATACCTCTTTCTATTTTGTGACTTCACCACCTTTGAGGACTTCTTAATTTTTCTGCATCTTCCCTGTAAAAGGAAAAAAACAGCAAGGAGGGGAGCAGTGGTTCCTAAGAAGCTTGGCCTGGGAGCGGCACACGTTCCCTCCACTCTGGCCAAAATCTAGTAGCAAGGGCCACTGGGAAACCGTCTCTGCATCTTCCCAGTAAACAACCCTGTTAGGGGCTGGGGGAACAGGATTTTGTTTGCCATAAAGATGTTCCTTTGCCATATCAAGTAACCTTTTCATTTATTGAACAGGAGTTCCTTCTGTGGGTCTTCATGTGTTCTCAGATACATTATATGGACTTCCTGTTCTTCATCAATGAAATAATTTCAAATGTCAATATTTCTACATATTTTCCAGAAAAATCTTAATGCTATTTTTTAATTAAAACTCGCATTTTTATTCTTTTATGTAAGAGCTGGCATTAAAATAAAATATATTAATTCTAATGAAATAGGAAGATTAGCTTCAAATCCATAGGCCTGCTCTGATAAAGAAGCCCATAGACACACCATCTTGGATGATAGTTGCATGATTGGCAGGTTCATTAGTTTGCTTTGCTGCCATATATCAAGTAATATACAAACTGATTGTCTTAGAACAACACAAATATATTAGGTCTAAAGGACTAACACAGAGTCATGCTTCCTGCCTCCCATAGACTAGAAGACCAGCGTGGCTGGAATAGAGTGGACAGGGAAGTGCTGAGTCCCTTCTGCAGGATCTAGAGGAGAATCTGTTTGCTTGCCTTTAATCTCTTCTAGAAGCTATCTGTATTCCTTGGCTCGTTAGCCCCTTTCTTCATCTACAAAGCCAGCAGACCATCATCCCTCACTAACCTCCACTCTGTTCTTACATCTCCTCTGACTCTCTAACTTCTCTCTTATAAGAATTCCATCATGCCTTAAAGAAAGGTGGAAACTTTACCTCTTTCATGTTTACATGGATGGAACTGGAACATAGTCTTCTTAGCAAAGTATCTCAAGAATGGAAGAAAAAGTATACAGTATACTCACCCCTACTATGAAACTAATTTATAGCTTTCATATGAAAGCTATAACCCAATTGTAGCCCAAGAAGAAGGGGTAAAGGGAGAGGGAGGGGAGGGAGGAAGGAGGGTAATTGGTGGGACCACACTTATGGTACATCTTACAAGGGTGCACGTGAAATTTACGAAGCATAGAATATAAATGTCTTAACACAATAACTAAGAAAGTGACATGAAGGCTATGTTAACCAGTCTGATGAAAATATTTCAAATTGTATATAAAACCAGCACATTGTATCTCATGATTACATTAATGTACACAACTATGATTTAATTTAAAAAAAAAGAATTCCATTGTGCTCAGTGAGATAACACAGGGTTATTTTCCCACCCCAAGATCCTTTATTTAATCACCTCTGCAAAGTTCCTTTTGCCATGTAAGGTAACATAAAAATCTTCTAATCCAGGGATGAGTGTGTGGATTAAGGGGAGGACATCATTCAGTTTACCACAATAGGCAAATGATGGGCAAACTTCTTCTCAGGGAAAAGTGATGTGACAATGAGAGACGTTATTTTTGGTGCTTTTCAAAAAGCAATTTGCTGATCAGATTCTTTGATATAGTCAAAAAATGCTGATGTTGGAACTATAAACGTTACCTCATTCAATACTCATGTTTCATAGATGAGAAGTCCAAGACCCCTAAAAAATTGAGACACCCTTGCCCAGATAGAGATCATTTGTCTAATCACAGACAGAGCTTTGGGACCTTTTAGAGATTTTAACATCAAGAAGAAGAGAAGGTACCTTGTTTCTTTCCTAGAAAAGCCACACATGTAATTAAAAGGTCTAATAACCTCATTAACCTTTATTAAGATGGTTGTCTGTGTGCATGTATTTAGTTTTTATTAAGTAACACAAATACTCTAAAATACAAAATGTTCACAAGTCTACTTCTGATAGCCAACAAATAACATTTTTGTCAATCATGGGCCTCAAACCTCAGTAATATAAATAAAAGAAATACTACTCTCTACTGCTGTGCTCTGCAAAGCTGATCTTGTTTAAAATAAATTATCAAGGAGACACAGTCCATATCTGAGGTGAAATGCTTTATGCATCTTATCAATTGTCAAGTACTTTGGTTGGCCAGAGAGAGGGGGGATGGGAGAAGTGCTGGAAATTCCTGATTTCATTCTCAGCCCTGTGGTCTCTGCCCTTTGCCCTTTGCTGTACTCCCCAACACTGAAGGCACTGGCTTATAAGGCTACTGAGTAGTTAATACCCAGCTCGTCCAAATTGAGATATTCCTTGAGTGTAAAATATACACCAGATTTCAAAGACTTAGAACATAAAATGTCTCACTAATTTTCTATATTGATTAAATGTTGAAGTGATAACATTTGGATATATGGAATAAATAAAATATATTAAGTTAATTTCACCTGTTTTCTTTTTGCACATTTTAGTAAGGTTATTAGACATTTTAATTATACATGTGGCTTTTAAAGGTTTCTCTTGGACAGTACTGTCCTGTACTTTCCCCCTGACCTAATCACAGTCAGATTTGAGGCTCACTGCCTCTCTCTTATCCCATCAGCATGATCAAAAGTGAAAGAGCCAGACTTTTTAGAACTAGACTAATAAAAGTTAAAGATTTCTTTCTTATATTCACAATCTAGTAAGGTCGTTGTATCCTGATGAGTGATTGTGAATGCTGTGTTACTGTTATAGTTAAATCTCGATAATTCTGGGAAAGACACACTATCTGAAATAAAGAATGTTTTAAAAGAAATGCACTTTTATTTTCTTCTGGGAATGTATATTAACATATCCTGAGCAAAATGAGCAAAATGCTGCTTAGTAAAATAGGCCAGACAGTAATAGAAAGAGCTCAGTCTTTAAAATCCAAGTAGATTCCACGTTGAATCTGAGTTCCTATTTTAGCCGAGTGGCTTTGGGCAAGTTGGCCACTTTTTCTTATAAATTCCATCTATAAAATGGAATCAATCATACCTGTCTAAAAAGTTTCCTCAAAAGGATTAAATTAAATAATGTAAGTGGAGTTTCTGGCATATATGAAATTCCCTAGAAAACAGGCTGAGTCATTTGGGGGTGAGAGAGGAAGGAGGAAGGAAGTAGGGCAGCAGAGAAGCAGACAGTGATGCAGCCTCAACTAAGGCCTCCACGCCCTTCAAGGAGCCTGAAATGCAGGTGGCGCTCCAGAGCTGTCCGAGGTGGGTTGAGCAAGCTAGCAGGCAAGCTGTAGGCAAGCGCAAGCCTATCCTTGGATGCAGATCATCTCTCCCAAGGGGCAGTAAACTTGGGCTAAGCAGCTTTCCCCATCTTAGGGCTTCCCAGTTGTCAGATGAGTCTAGGTGTGTCCTCCAAGTCCTAAGTGGCACCTGGCAGCTCAGCACTGTATCCACCCAGAAAAGTTCATTACCCCCTCCCTCCCATTACAAGCTTACTTTACCAATGAGAAAGTATGCCATTCCGGTTGTATGAAGTTACCATCATTTATTTAACCATTTGCATTATTTTCCACTCTTTCTTGTTACAGACAATGATACTTTTTAGCTTGTCTCCTGGAGCATCTATAGAGGGTGCCAAAAAATATTCACACATTTCAAGAAAGGAAAAAAAACTGTATTAAAATTGTAATATTCGATATATGCCAATAATAAAAGATGAATAGGAGTTGTGATGAGCACCTCTTCTAATTGCAGAAGTCAAACACGACTGGAGCATTACAATTCTAATAGTTTCGTTCCTTTCTTAAAATGTGTATACGCTCAGCCTCTGTATACAAGTAGTTTTTTTAGGGTATGGTGCTAGGAGAAGAACCTTTACAAGATAATGCCAATTTTTTTCCCAGAATGTGTATAACAAGGAAGAGCAAAACAGATGAGATTAGACTCCACGAAGTTTTTGTTTTGTTTTGTTTTTTTTGAGACAGAGTCTCACTATGTCGCCCTGGGTAGAGTGCTGTGGCATCACAGCTCACAGTAACCTCAAACTCTTGGGCTTAATAGCATGCCACAACACCTGGCTATTTTTTGGTTCTAATTCTCATTGTTGTTTGGCAGGCCTAGGCTGGATTCAAACCACCAACTACAGGGTATGTGGCTGGTACCCTGAGCCACTGAGCTTCAGGCGCCAAGGCTGGACCCCAAGAAGTTTTAATGGTGATGGCTATATTATGTTTCACATATTTGGAGGGAGGAGGATGTTACAGGGTATTTCTCATTATATTTTTAATATCCTGCAAAATATATGTATTATTTTATATGTCTATTATTTACATAATAAAAATGCCCGCCAAGAAGAAATAGGTATGAAGTTATCCTTAGCTTTACAAAATCCTTCAGGAGATTTTTAAAGCACATGGAAGCAGTCTAATAATTTGTTTCTAAAGTATTTGATGTTCTACCCAGTTCTGTCTGTAACATGACAGGAGGCATGAAAGATGCTGTTATCTTTTTACCCCACACTTGTCCTTTCCTTTCTACAAGGCTCATTTGGGCCTGTCAGGTATCGATGACTCTTGTGTCAGGAGCTTCCTCTAAGAGATATTAAGATTTAATTTAGATCGTCAGCCTTCACCTCATAAGCCCAAGTTGTGAGCTCAATACCACTGTAATATTAGCTCTCATCAGCCCTTTGTTGTTGCTGTTCTTTGTCAGGGAGCCTTTCCCTTGTGCTTCCCCTCTCCTTTTCTTAGGGGTGGTTTTGTCTCTGGAGAATTTGAGAATCGCACAGCCTCACTCTGCTTCCTTTTCATTGCTATTTGTCTTAGAGTCTCTGCTTTTTCCTTTCTATTTATTGCTTCCATTTATGTAAAACTCTTGTATTACATTTTCTTTTAGTATCTAAGAATTAGGTTGTTGGGGGGGCATATTATGATTTAATATCACACCATTGGTATATCACATTTTCTTTTAACATCTAAGAATTGGGTTGTTTTGGGGGGGGCCATGTTGTGATTTAATATCACACCATTGGCCAGCTCCAAGGATCCCTTGAATGAACACTGCCATGTGAAGACCATTTCATTTATCAGAATAATTGTAATTGATTATCCATGTAAGAAGCAAAAGAAGGTTTTGTCTAGAGAAGGAATCTCACTTTTTACATATTTGAATTCTGTAGAATGTTTCCACCAGAGGCGTAGGTCACACCATTGGTGGCAGCAGATGAAGATTGTTGACTGGCAGGTTGGGGTGGGGTAAAGCATAGGGAACAAGAAAGTTTCATGAATCATCATTTTCTATTTGGTGGCTCAGGCTTAAATGGGTGCCAGTGCTGGCTTAATCTTTGTTACTAAAAGCTCTGGCTTGAGGTACCATAGTTAATTTGTTTTGTGAAACTTGGATGGGAGTATTTCCCTGCCCCCCGTTCACAAGTCCAGGGTCCAGAGTTACTATTCACCACCACAAATATACCACGTATATATCAGGTGCTATGCCAAGTGCTTCACCTCTGGTTTGCTCTCCACCACCTCCCAAATCACCGTAATAGCCAGGATTCTTGGCTACAAAAAGATGGAACCTGGCCTTTGGTAATAGGTAGAAGAAATCTACTGGAAGGTCATCAGGCAATTTATAAAAAAGAAGGGAAGGGTACTTTGGAAATCATATTAGGAAAGTAGACTTGAACCGAGGAGGGCTGACAACTGAGGAAAATGACCCATCATTTCCATGGGAAAAGTAGGGGATGAGCACCTTGCAATTGACACCACAACTACCACAGGGTTGCCCTGACACTGCCTTTAAGTGTTTGTGTCACTCCTTGGGAGCACAAAGGACCAAGCTTTGGTCACAGGGCTTATACCTTTGCTTACAGGGACAGGCATTATTTAGCCTCCACTTTATAAGTTTCCCCTAAACCAGAGAGTTGTATTTGGTGAGTAGCCTAAACTCAACAAGCATCTAGTGTGGTACATTTCCTCCCTAATTTTTTAGTGCAATTTAAAGAATTTGGATAACTTTTCCCCAAAGTCAATAACCAGACAATGACGAAGCCAAAATGTGAACCCAGGTCTGTTTGGCTCATAACCACGGCACTTTGCCACCACATTATGTGCTGTTAACCTTATAGAAGACATAGTTATGGTCCTGGCCACACTGAAATGTGGATGAGGCAGAGAAATAAATAATAAATCTATTGGGTTTGTTTGGCAGTTGTATTTAAGGTTGTACATCTCCAGCCGCTCTGGTTCCACAGCAACCCTATAGATGTTCAGGACTTGGCAGCAGTATAACCAGGAGGCTTGGAGAAATGTGTTTGGCATATGTATCGTTGAAACTTAGTAATGGCCAGCTGTGTTTGGGAAGTTACACATCCGTTATCCTGTATTATATATAACCTGGCCCTTTCAAAGTGAACTAGACTCCTAATTTTGCTCCAAGATTTTTCCGAACCCTTTAGGAATTCACTTGAGGGTGAGCTGGTACCAGTCCAGACTCCCACATGGACTATCTCCCCTTGGAAATGAACTAAAGCCCCAGGGCATAGCTTGTTATTAAAATTGGAACTTAGTTGTTCATCAACTTTCTATATTCCATTATTTCTTTGACTAGAATTCCAAGAGATCTTCCTGATTGAGGAGCTAAAATAAAATCTATATAATATAGACAGTTCAGTTTACTGTCCTGAGAGTGAAAGACAAGTTTGGATACAAAAAAGTCCTCAAATTAACAATTTTTGCAGCTTTGTACTTAATAGTATAATTATTGCTACTGTTATTATATTACTACTTCCCATTTAGGTGTTGCTGCTAAATAACAGATAGACTGAGGCACATTTTTCATGGCCAAAGCATAGCAATTACATTAACCTACATTGAAGTAGATGACTGACGTTGGACCATTTGAGCCTTCGATTTTGCTATATGTGTAAACAGCAACACTGTAGTACATTGAGGAAAGACTGTTAATGTGGCACTACAATCAACTTCAGTTATTGAAAGGAAAAAGAAATGGCCATCCCTCCAAATTCCGGTTGGATTCTGTTACTGCCTTTGTAAGGCCCTCATCTTCCTTACATCTCTCATCCCCTTTGAATCTCACTTGGTCTTTTTCAGTCATTCTTGCCCACCTCCTACTCATCACCCACAGGGCCTTTGCACAAACTCTTGTTTCCTCTCTTTTCTTGTTCCATCCTCCAGATTCCAAGTCAAGAATCATTTCCTAATTTCAGGGAAACCTTAAGACTTCCTTAAGGCCAAGTCAGTTGAGAACACGTTAGAAGTCTTGAGAGTACAATGTCTTATTCATCTCATCCAAAGTATTGGTACTTTTACTGTTTTACATTTGTTTTATGGGATGATTTGATTACTTACTGATGATTGACAAATTGATTGATGTCTATCTCACCATAGGCTCCATGGGAGTGGGAATCTGGTTTTGCCTAATCTTCTATTCTTAGTGCCTAGCAGTGCCTGAAGGAGAGAAATCAAAATGTTGAACAGATTTCAACAGATATTTTGTCTTTTGCACCATAGAGCTTACCGTTATTCTTACATAGTACCAAATGGGACCCATTTTTTAGTGAAATTAAATACGTCTTGAAACTGTGGCAGACTGATAGAAATAAGTGTGATCCAAACTGCCAAGCAAGCTAATCAAAGAAATGAAAAATGAACTGTTGGTTGTTTCAGGGGACTTTTTGGTAAATGAAAATGAGACAGCAAAAAAAAAAAAAGTGTCTTGTTCTCTATTCAAATAATCTTTTGAGAAAAAATGCAAACAGGGCCGTGTCCTTTGATTGGCGTTGTTTCTTATTTAGAGAATAATTTGTCTTTGGTGTGAAGCAGAAGGAGAGAGATCTTTGACCATTTTATTCCCTCCTAGATACAGTGCATGACACGTATTAGGCTCTTGGGGGATATTAGTTGAGTTTTTACTTGATGTTAAAAAATGATAATTATGGATGGGTTTATCAATTAGCTTCTGGAACACAATTTCTTAGCACTTCTCCTATATACAATTATTAGTTTACTCACCTAGATGAATAGTTTTGGGAGCTCTGAAATAACAGTTCTGTATTTGCATTTCATATTATTTGGGTCTAGAATGAAGCATATGTATCTTCCTACAGCACGGAAAGAAGAATTTATAGTGCCTTCTATATGTAGAATAGGTTTTCTACCCCTCCAGAAGGCCTACTAGCTTCATGACAACGTTTTGGATTTCTTTTCCATGTGAAAGCCTCAGAAGGTCTGAGATGACTGTGACAGTGTCAGCTATACAGAGTTAGGTGTCTGAACACACAGATGTAGTCTCCCTTCCATCTCTTATATTTAAAAATAGCAAATATAATAGGTGACTCTGGTTTAAAAACATCTCGTATGACTGGTTTCATTCATGAGGGGAAAACTATTTTTCAACTTTAAAACCATTTCATGCATACAGGGTGTTTCCCCTCACCTCTTTAAAATGTTACTTAAATTGTCAAGCACAGTGGCTGACGCCTGCAATACTAGCACTCCGGGAGGCCAAGGCATGTGGATCACTTGAGCTGAGAAGTTCAAGACCAGCCTGGACAAGAGTGAGACCTTTTCTCTACTAAAAACAGAAAAAAATGGGGCGGCGCCTGTGGTTCAAAGGACTGGGGCGCTAGCCCCATATGCCAGAGGTGGCAGGTTCAAACCCAGCCCCGGCCAAAAACTGGGAAAAAAAAAAAAAAAGCTACCCAAGTGTTATGGTGGGCACCTATAGTCCAAGCTACTCAGGAGGCTGAGGAAGGAGGATCACTTAAACTCAGGAGTTTGAGGTCTCTGTGAGCTATGATGATGCCATGACACTCTACCCAGGGAGACAAAGTAAAACTATCTCAAAAAAAAAAAAATTAAATGTTATTTAATTTTAAATGTAAAAAGATTCGATTTAAAGATTTCTTATTTTCTCCATCCTGTTGCTTTGTATGTTTGAGGAACAAATGGAACCAAAAGTATGTGATGAAACAGGCAAGACTGAGGGCCTCCCGAGTGAGGTGATGTGTCTTCATAGGTTGAACACATCATAGGGGTCTTGACTTCTAACTCCAGTTCTTACAGACAGAGATTGTTTATTAAAGTTGTTTTAGTTTATGTTCTAGTGATGTCTTATGAACTCAAACTCCACAGTGCCACTGCTCAGCAAAACTTTTCACTTTTGTGTCCAACTGAGTTGGATAAAAGCAAGCATTGTTGGCCTTTTATGAAAAGAGTCAGTGGACAAAGGGAACAGCCTGTGAAACTTGCTCAGTCGGCTGGGGTTGAAGGATCAGGGACCAGAGCATAAGTAAAAGGTAGCCAGGCAGAGTGTCTATTCTGGGAGAAATTGAGTCTTATTTTGGAAAGTAGGGTTGTGTCCATGAAAGTGGTAGTTAGTCACGCATGGCAACAGGATTCCAGTGCAGACTCAGATATCAGCCAGGGGGTCCTCACTCCGGCCTCATGTGGGTGGGCTACCCATGTGGCTGGGCCATATGGGGATCAAGAGTTAGTCCTGGGGGCACAAAGCATAGGCTTCTACCAAGTACTGGAGTTCAAAATGGGTCCTCAGCTGGGAAAGCCTAGAAGTCCGGAAAAGTAAAGCAGGAAGTAAGTTTTTATTGAATTAACCTGTTTTGCCGTATTAAAATTAATTTGTGGCCATATGTATTCTCAACCACTGTAGTAGTTACTGTTCTCTAGAAGGTGAACTTGCCTTTGCTGTCATGTTATAGGATGGGAAGGAATAGCCCCCAGACAGTGCCAGGAAGCATACCTCAGTCCCACCATGTCAAGGACGGGAACTGTCTCCAAGACGAGTTCCTAAGCTCCTGGTAGAGTTGATTTTTTCCAGCCACCTTTTCATAGTTTTTATGTGATTCACTGGCCTCCATTTCACTTCTAGAGTCAGTTTCCTCCCATTGAATTTTCTATTTCAAGCCTTAATACATTCCGAAAAGAAAGTATCCAATGTACACACCCCTATTATGAAATTAATTTATACCTTTTATATGAAAGCTATAACCTAATAACAGCCTAAGAATATGGGGAGGAGGGAGGGAGAGAGGAAGGGGGAATGAGTGGAAGGAGGGGGATTGGAGGGATCACTTCTGAGGTTTATCTTACAAGGGTACAAGTGAATCTTTCTAAGAGTAGAATGTGAACGTTTTATCACAATAACTAAGAAAATGACATGAAGGCTATGTTAACCAGTTTGATGGAAGTATTTTGGATAGTGTGTGAAAACCCCACACTGTACCCCAGAAGTGCATTAATGTACATAGTTACCATTCAATAAAAAAAAGAAAATAAAATAAATAACTACTTCCAATTAAGGTTATCACAGTGAGGATTTAAAAACCAGACTCAGAAATTTTCCCATAACGTAGATAAGTAATACCTTTGTAAACTGTTGGTACTCTGAAATTAGGGATTTCTCAATGCATTTGTAAGTAATAGTTTTCTGTGATTTTCAGTTAGCCAAGTCAGCAGGGCCTCTCAGAGAGAGGATGAAGCAGGTAAAATATAATAAATCCAACAGTACTTTCATCTTTTCTCTTGGTCAGTCTTTGGGTTCTTTCACTCTGCATAGTGGCAGGAAAGTTCTGGCATCTTGATCTAATTGAGTATAGGCCACCATTGAGCCCACATTTTTATTCAGACTATTAAAGAAGCTTTCACAACCTGGTGAAGCATATTAAATGCAAAGTCAAATCTCTGGCAAGTGTATTCTTTTGGATACAGTTAGCCTGATAATTCTTGACTCACCTTTTAGAATCTATTTCTGTACCCACTCCTTACATTTCTGCTAATGAAAGTTGGTGAGATTTTGTAATTTTTTTTTTTTTTTGCAGTTTTTGGCTGGGGCTAGGTTTGAACCCACCACCTCTGGCATATGGGGCCGGCGCCCTTCTCCTTTGAACCACAGGCACCACTCGATTTTGTAATTTTTTGACCATCCTAAAGGTCTGCTTAGACATGGGCTGATCTTACTCTTTGGATCTATAGGTAAGGAGAAATAATAGGAGATCCTGAAGAGAATATGCATCTAATTGCAAATCAGTTCCTATGGTAAAGGTTGGGGGAGTCAGTTTACTCAGATTTACTCAGATTTACTCACACACAGTACAAGTTTGCTATCCTAACTCTTAAATTCCCCTTTCTTTCTGATTAATGCTTTAATTTTAACAATTGGTCAGGCCGAAAATTTGCCTTATAACTTGTTCATTTTACCCATGAACTTCATTTTTGTTCTGTTCTTTAGTAAAATGTACAATCAAGATTGAACAATAAAGAAACAGTAAGAGTTTCTTTTAAGGTATAAATATTTCAGTCTCTATTATTGCCTTGAGGGTCAAATTTATGCCTCTGAGCTCATAATATAATTTTAGTAAACTCTTTGTCCCAATAAGATGGAAAACCACCCCATTATCTTCTCTTCACTATCAATAGATTTGTAGGATACAATAGCTGTTCCTTTAATCACCAATTATTTAAAATAAACCCATGCAATATAAATATTATTTTTCCCATAAATAATTATCTTATTTTCTGCTTAAATCAAGTTATAACTACCCTGTATCTTCAGCAGATGAGGAATAATCCATTTCTAACCTTTCACCTTAGAGGTCTGTTTCTTGGGACCATCCGGGTACTAAGAATAATGTAAGGGTGGTGCCTGTGGCTAAATGAGTAGGGCGCCGGTCCCATATACCGAGAGTGGTGGGTTCAAACCCAGTGCCGGCCAAACTGCAACCAAAAATAGCCAGGCATTGTGGCAGGTGCCTGTGGTCCCAGCTACTTGGGAGGCTGAGGCAAGAGAATCACCTAAGCCAAGAGCTTAAGTAGCTGTGAGCTGTGAGTTGTGATGCCACAGCACCCTACCAAGGGTGACAAAGTAAGACTCTGTCTTTAAAAAAAAAGAAAGAAAAGAATTCTATAAGTCAGGACTCAGTCAAGAGAATAGAAAGGATTAAGAATTGTAAATAGATAATTTTTTGAAACAAATGTAATAGGATTTCTGAGAACATTAATCTAGAAAGGGAGGAGATACAATAGTGGCTTCATGCATTGGCCAGGCAAAGGACTTTTAAATAATGTCCTTCTTCTCGATCCCCAACATTCTCTTAGTGTCAACTAGTGGCTAAAAGTAGTTTGAAAGAGTTTACAAAGTAAATTTAGAAATCGGGTTGACTGCAGTGTAAAAGAGAATGGGGCAGATGGAGGAGTACCCCCACTATGGCCCACAGATGTTCAGTCAATTAATTATATCATCCTGAAAGTTAAACTGTAGCAATAAATAGGTAATCTCTACTACCTATTTTATGTGTCATGACAAGGAGAATTAAGATTGCAGACAGAATTAAATGTGCTAATCAGATGACTTCATTTATTTATTTAATTTTGTAGAGACAGGATCTCATTCTGTTAGCCATGATGGAGTCCAGTGGCCTCCAGTGGCCTCTCTTGGGCTTATGTAATCTTCCTGGCTCAGCTTCCTGACTAGCCAGGACTACAGATGCATGCTGCCCCGCCTAATTAGGTTTTAAATTCCTATAGGAATAGTGGTAAGGAGTCTCACAGTAATGTCCAGACTGGTCTTGAACTGGTTGACACAAGTTGTCCTCCTCCTCTAGGCCTCCCAAAGTGCTGGGAGTATAGGTGTGAGCCATCACACTCAAGCAGCTGACTTTAAAATAAGGAAATTATTCCAAATAATCTGTGTGTCTAATATAATCATAAGGTTTTTTATAATGTGGAAGAATTAGAGTCAGAATAGATAGGAAGAAAACAACAAGTTTAGATTGAGCAAGTGAGAACTGAACCCACCATTGCTGGTTTTGAAGATGGGGGTGGGGCACCATTCTAAGCTTCTACAGCAGTTCTCAACCTGTGGGTCGTGACCCACAAGAACTCTATTAAAGGGCCACGGCTCTTCTAGAGTCTAGGGAAAGATAAGGAAATATATGCTTTTCTATAGCCTCCAGAAGGAGCACAGTCCTGGAGACACACTAATTTTAGCCCAGTGTGACTTGTTTTAGAATAATGACCTCCAAAATTATAAGATAATAAATGTACAGTGCTTTAGGGCACTAACTTTGTGATATTCTGTTATAGTAGCAATAGAAAACTAATACAAATAGCAAGTAAGCATGTAGTATGGATAAGAGAACTGACAGGCAAATAACTTCTACATTTAATACTTGTAATTCTCAAAGTATCAGTTTACATCTGTGCATGGAGAAAGTGCCAGATCCTTTTCTGTGTGCACCTGAGGATATATATAACCCTAATGGGCTGGTCACTTTTCTTAGCAGTCAATTAATTATATCACCCTGAAAGTTAAACTATAGCAATAAATTTAAAAATCAATATTTATTTTAAAATAATTTATATAGAATGATTCATACATATGTACATATTACATTACTCTGATTTAGAATGATTTGTCAGAAACAATTTAAGGCCTAGTCTCAAAATTATCATAATCAGTATGAAAAGAGTGAACTAGAATAAGCAAGGAGTGATGGGTACCGGGGGGTTGAAAAAGACAGCTGAAGCATTTTGGAATAGCATTAAGACCAATCTTAATAGCATTAAGGTCCAATCTAGTGAATGTAGTTATTTTTTATCCAGGTGAATAAGTTAGTTCAGAACATACATCAAGCCATCTTAGATAATATGAGAAGTTAGACTGAGGTTGAACATGGGGTGTCCCCAAAGTCATCCATGAATTGCCTTATATAGAAAAAACTAGAAATTGTAGCCAGATATAACTTTATTTACAAAATATTCATTCTAAAACTTATAAAGAGATAGCTAACATGTAGAAAATATTTTGTAAATAATTTGTAAGATTTGGTAATGAACATTTTGTAAATAAAGGTATATCTAACTACAATTTCCCATTTTCCTAATATAGGGTGACTTTATGGCAGACTTTGGGGACACAATATAGATGTGGTCATCATTCATTTCAAAGAATTTTTGTGGAGATGGTTCAGGCCCAATTAGGTGCTTAATACATAAGTTAAGAATTACCTGCTCAGAATGTATGAACCATTTTCACATTATAGAAGTCTGTCCTGGAGAACACAGGAAGATGTAGATTACAATTATATAGGGCCAGACAGATTTCCTCATTTAGAAGAAGCCAAGCATAAATTCTACCAACCAATTGACCAACCAAACAAAACAGACTATAATCTGAAGCAAACAAAAAACAATATAGGAAATAAGACAATCAGACAAAGCTTTCAGGATCCCAAGAAATTAAGTGGTTCCTATTATCATCAGCTCAGCAACCCTGATTGCTTTCTTGCCCTGCTTTCAAGTAGTGCTTTGGTTGATTAAATAAAAGGTTGCTTTGAAGAGTCAGGAAGGTGCAGAGATTTGTTACAGAGAAAGGAATCTCTTAATCTGGGATGTAATTGACATACTAAAAAGAATTTATTTTAATTTTTTAATTTATGGAGTCAATAGATTTTTAAACATCTATGACACTAAAGTCATTGTACTTTAGTGTCATGGTGGCACACTGAAAAGACAAAGATAGTTTCTGTCCTTAAAAAGTTATCATTGGTTAATTTAAATATCTGGGTTAATCGTAACAATCCTATAAATTGCTTGTCTCTCACAGACCTGAACTCTGATTGATATTACTCATAGTTAGTATAATTAAATCTTAAACTCTGTGCAAAAATCAACTGTTTGATCATTACCACCCAGACCATATTCATTAAATGTAGGAGAGTGTTTAAATTTCTCCCAGTACTATCCACCATCAAGCATATTTTCTATTCTCAATTTTTATTCTTTTTTTTTTTCTATTTAACAAACGATCTCAATGTTCTCCATGTTTTACTTGGATTTAGGAACTTAAAATTAGATATCTGGAAAACGTGCTTATACGATATATATAATTGGATGATGACAGTCAAGACTTCTAAATGCAGAACATGGGCTTGTAGCCTATACAAAAGGGTAAGTAATGTCTCTAAATCACTGCTGATAAACTTTACAATACCTCTTGGAAAATAACATTGAAGACAAAATCTTGGAGGTAGTTTTAAAGTGCAAATCCGTAGGTTTTCTCAGATTTAGCAGGTTAATTCTAGAGCTAGTACTCTCTTGTGATAGCTTAGCATTTTAGCATGTTAAAGATAAAACACGTTTCATGAACGCAGGCAAGAATGCAATTGCAAAAGCAAGCTCATTTGCCCTCCCTTTCTATACTCTGGTTTAGCTAGAAAACTGGAATAAACATCTGTGCATACGGTGCAGTTGGAAGGGTTTGGGGAAATGATACTTATAGATTAAATGATTCTCTCCCCAACTAGCTTAGTCAGGAGCAGCATGGACATAGCATTTCAGGTGCTAAATGCTTCTGTCTTGCTTGTACTGGGTCATCTGAATGACATCTGAACGGGTCAATCCAGGCAGAATAAGCCACGTTAACTTCATACCTAACCTAAAAAGATATTATGTTTTCTCTGAATATTCTTATTGTTTACTAAGCCAGGATTTTGTTGCTATGTAAATATTTTCTGGCTGGAACATTTACATATGCTAACATAATTAAAGTGGCTATGCTAAATCCTTTATTAGTTAGGCCTTTAAATCTCTATCAATTTGAACTCACCTGTGACATAAAAAAGGCATGTCCAGAAACAAAGGCCTAGAACAGGCATTTTGGCAAATTACCATATCTTGTCTTTCCATTTGTAATTACCATAGGAAAAATTAAAATAAATTCTTCTACCTACATAACAAAGCCACAGGGGAATCTGTCTGGAAATATATACTGATATTTGCCCCCAGACAAAAAATTGTAAAGATCAAAACCTGAATTTGGAACACACAGCCAAGAACAGCTGACTTATTCAGGGTTATACTTGTTTTTAAATGACAAATGCAAAATATTTTAGAAATGAATAAGGAATGGAGGCAGGGATGAGGAGGGTGTAGGGTGAAGAGACAAGATGTTCAAAATATGAAGATTATTTCCAGCACTTATATTTTCACAAAAAAGCAACATTTACTATGTTAAAAATAGCCAGAACAATTTGGAAGCATTTTATTTACACTGTGTGAATTTAAGCTTGGAAAATAATTTTGAATATAATTCAAACTTGTGGGTGTCATAGACATAACCTTAGGAAATCCAAGAGCTATCTCACCAACAATTTGAAAGATTTCATCGTATTTCATCGTATTTTAACAAAGAGCATAATTTAAATTTCAGACCTAGTTTATGCCAACCCATGATTTAATTAATGCTATACATTATTTGGTCTGTGTTCACTCAGTAAAAACTGTAATAGATTAGAACTATTATTATAGTTCTAATATTATACTATTATTTACAAATAATCATATAATGTTCCTTCCATAAATAATTCTCCAGAACTGATTTGTTCAGACAATGCAAGTAACTGCTTTGAGTTATAGATACATTATGCTTTTACTATATATGATTATATAAGGGAAGAATTTAAAAAGAAAAGTAATGGAAACAGTGGCAATTAAAGACTTACTCAGAACCACTCAGATCAAAGATAATATTCATTGATATGTGGCTAACGATCACTCCCAACACAGGTAAATATTCTCCACAACTTCTCAATGTATCACCAAGGACTAAGGTGTTCATAAATGTTATATTAGGGAGCTTTTACTTTATAATGCAAACCATGGCTGTGACCCAAAGCAAGAATATACAATACTTTCCTGTTGGATATTCAGTCGCTTTCATTCTCTTTGATGCTCTTTCTTCACTTTCAGGGAAGGAGCAGAGGGAGTTCAGGTTTGTGGCCTGCTCCCCTGTTGTCCTTCATGCTACAGTCACTGAAAACGAGATGAAACCTCCACCGCTCACTTGTGCACACACACACAATCCACCGGCTTTCATCAGGAACTTTTCTTCTTTATGAAAGTTTCTCTCAGAGAGCAGTGCACCTTATTATACAGTCTGTCCAGCTCTACTCACCATGATCTGGTGTGAAATGAGGAATTGCAGAAAATTCCACAAAAGAGTTCTTCCTCTGTAAGATCCTCAAATGAGTTCTTTTTCTTTTACAGTCTTGAGGAGCGGCTGAACCGAATGTCTCTACGGACATGCCTGAACTGGTAGATCATACAATTTTCTAAGGCCCTGATAACCTCCGTAGTTATTTTGCCCCTCCCAACAGAACTGTTGTTGAGTTGAGTCAGCATCCCCATGAGCAAACTAGGTGGGCCCAAACATGTGCCATTGGATGAAATATGTGCCACAGAAATGAAGAAACGATAACTTGTATTAATTGGATTGATCTTTGTTCTTGTGGGTTTTTTTCCTTTTGATAGTGTATATATGAGTTATTTCCCCCAAAATATCAAGGATAAAAATTCAAGATATCATGATACTCTACTAGCATTGATTTCTTTTGGACCTCGTCTGAATCTAAGTCTTTAAAGAAAGTAAATAAATGAAACAAAACAAAACAACCCATACAGCAACAAGTAATGCATAGACCCAAATAACTTTGGAGAGTCATATCATCACTTTTCTTTTCTTTTTTTTTTTATCATCACTTTTCCTACTCTAAAAAGGACTGGCTATGAATATATGATAAAAGTGTTACAATTTACAAGAGAATGTCAGCTTTCTTAGAGCAAAAAAAGAAAATATATATTCCATCCACTAGTATATTAAGAATTTGAAATTCAGGAAGAATAGTGGAATAATCACAAGTGCATCTCTAGGCTAGCATTGCTCTTAAAACTCTAATTTTCTTCCTTCTAGACATGTTGTAAAATTTTAAAATGGTCAATATCATAATACATTTTTTAAATGTGACTAATATTTATTAATTAAAGAACTTCTATGTGCTAAGCTTTCTTGTAGGCAGTGAGGACATAAACATAAGTAAAGAAAAAAAAAAGACAGAGTCCTTAGACTTAAAACCTTGATACAAAATTTTTATATCTAGTAACAAAAATTTAGAGGAGATAGAAAATAAATGAATTGACCACAGAATGATGCTTGGAATAAGTACTGTGAAAACAATAATGAAATAAGGTTAAAAAAAATAGCAATGACGGATGATAGCATCCCCTTTCTCTGAAGGGTGACAACTGAACAGAGACTCAGATAAAGCACAGTGTCAGCCATGCCAAGGAGGCTATCAGGGAACAAGAACTTCAGGGAAAAAGTTCCGAGGCAAATCTGTTCAAAAAACTATAAGGAGATCAGTATGGGTGAGGCAGGAGGACCAAGTGAGAAAGTGAGACTGGTCCTAGAGGCCCCGAATAGGACCTTGGATTTTACTTTGTGTATGATGAGGAGCCATTGGATGGCTGGTGGAATGCTGTAGTCAGATACATATTTTGATTGAATAACTTAGAGCTCTGCTTAGAGCACACTGTGTTTAGACAAGACTGAAAGCAGCAAACGTAGTTGGAGAGGTACTGTGATAATGTTGGTGAGGCAGGGTAATGACTTAACCTGGAACAAAATGTAGGAGCTGATAAATAGTAATTAAAAAATTTTAGATTACTTTTATTATTTTATTTTATTGAGGTGAAATTGACAAGACAGAAAATTAATCATTTTAAACTGAAAAATTTAGGGGCATTTAGAGCGTAATTACATTTGAAACCTCCAACTCTATCTAGTCTCAAGATATTTTCATCACCCCTAAAACAAATCCTGTACCCTGTAAGCTGTTGTTCCCAATTTTCACCTCCCCCTAGACCAGTAGTTCTCAACCTTCCTAATGCTGCAGCCCTTTAATACAGTTCCCGTGGGTCGCGATCCACAGGTTGAAAACCACTGCCCTGGTTTGGTAGACCAAGACAACTACCAATCTGCATTCTGTCTCTAAGGATTTACTCCTCCTGGGTAATTCATATAATGGAATTATATGATAGATGACCTTTCGTTTCTAGGTACTTTCACTTAATGTAATAATGAGGTTCATCCATGTTGTACCTGGTATCAGTACTTCATCTCTCTCTTTTTTTTTTTGAGACAGAGCCTCAAGCTGTCCCCCTGGGTAGAGTGCCCTGGCATTACAGCTCACAGCAACCTCCAACTCCTGGGCTCAAGCAAGTCTCTTGTCTCCTCCTCCCAAGTAGCTGGGACCACAGGTGCCCGCCACAACGCCCGGCTATTTTTTGGTTGCAGCCGTCGTTGTTTGGCGGGTCCAGGCTGGGGATTGGAACCCGCCACCTTAGGTGTAAGTGGCTGGCGCCTTAGTCGGTTGAGCTATAACCACCGAGCCTACTTCATCTCTTTTAATGGCTAAATAATATTTCACTGGAATAACACAATGTGCTTCCCTAGTCATCCACTGCTAGGCATTTGGGCCCTTTTCACCATTTGGTTATTTTGAATAGTGCTGCACGGAAACATGGGTATACAGGTATTTGAGTGCCTGTTTTTAATTCATGAGTATATATTTCTAGGAGTGGAATATCTAGATCATATGGTAATTCTTCTGTGAGGAACTTCCAAGTTTTTTCTCTATGGTAGAGGCATCTCACATTGCAATTGCTATGTATGAGAGTTCCGATTTTCCACATCCTTGTCAAAACTTATTTCCTGGGGTTTTGTTTGTTTTCGTATTTTTGTTTCATTTCTGTTTCAACCATCCTAGTGAGTATGCAGTGGAACTCGCCATAGATTTCGATCTACATTTCCTTACTGAGTAATGATATTGAGCATTATTGACAATTTGCATGTCTTCATAGAGAAAGTCTTTTTCAGACCTTGCTCTGTTTATTAAATGCACGTTTGCCTTTTGATTATTGAGTTGTAAGAGGTATTCATGTATTCTGTACACTAGATTCTGATCAGATTTACAAATACGTTGCCCATTATATAGATTTTATTTTCAGTTTTCTGATTGCCTTTTGATGCACAAAATTTTTAATTTTGATGAATCAAATTTATCTGTTTCTATTAATTTTTATCCTTTTGGTGCCAAATCTATAGTTATAAAGATTTATCTCTTTATAAAGAGATAAATTTATTTCTAGGCTCCCTGCTCTATCCCATAGGTCTATATATGTCTTTATGACAGTACTGCACTGTTTCAATTACAGTAGCTTTGTTATAAGTTTTGTAATAAGGAAACTTTAAAATCTATCTATCTATCTATCTATCTATCTATCTATCAATCAATAGATAGACTGATACAGAAGAACCTCAGAAAGTTGACCACCCAAGAAACTATAGCAAAATAATCAACATACTGAGGTGGTTAACATAAGGAACTAAACCTACTGTATTGATAGGTACATGTGGTGCATGTCCAGTCTATGAAAATTATGTCAACTGGAAAGTACTGTTTTTCCTGGATAGCATAACTGTGCACAGTGATGTCATGATTATGTAACTGTTGCTTACCACTTGGCCCATATCGTTTCCTCAGTATCTGTGTGTATGGGATCTTCCGCTGTGTGAATTTCTCCTGGCTTGCTCACCTGCCCCTAGAAGCTGAATAAAGACATGTCATACTTACAAAAGAAAAAGAAGGAAGAAGATAAAGATGCCTATTTTCATGCCTGCTATTCAACATTGTACTAGAACTCAAAAAATTAGTTAAGAAAAAGAAATAAAAGATATCTAAAATTGAAAAGAAATAGATGGAACTATGGATATCAGACAGTTTTTTATTATATATGTGTATATGTGTCTATATGTGTGTGTATATGTACCTATACATATATCTATATATGTACATGTATATCTATATACATCTTATATATGTATATATACATGTATGTATATATAATGTATATCTATGTATGTATATGTATATGAATAATTTGTATATATGAGTGTATATATGTGATTATATAGAGAGAGATACGTATATATACAATAGAACATCCAAAGTTGACCACCTCCCTACACTGACTGGTTATAGATTCTTCTTGTTGAGAGATATTCAATGATTCTTTCTTTTGCCTTCTAAGAACACCAATTGAAACTCTCTAGTGAGTTTTCCATGTCAATTTCTGTAATTTTCAGCTCTGCATTTCTATTTGATTACTTTATATAATATCTATTTTTATTGATATTCTCTACTTTTTCATATACTATTTTTCTTGTTTTCTATAGCTCTTTTGAGCTTATTGAAGACAATAGATTTAAAGTCATTGTCTAGTAAATCCAAAGTCTATATTTTGTTAGGGACAGTTTTTGTTAATTTCTTCTATAACCAAGCCATACTTTCTTGTTTATTTGCATACTTTGAAATATTTTTTTAATACTGGGCATTTTGAATATTATAATGTGGTAATTTGAAAGTTAGATTCTTCCTCCTTCTCAAGGTATACTCTTGTGTCTTGACTAGAGCTCTTTGCTTTTTGAACCCCAGAAGTCAAATACAGAGCTGGGAGAAAAAGAAAAGAAAGCAAATTAAAAAACAAAATAAAACATGAAAAAAAAAAAAGAAGAAGAAAATCAAAACAAACAAAAAGACTTCTTTTAGTCTTTGCTAATGTCTCCCTGCTAAGCACAATTTTAAGTTTAGGCCACTTACTAATCTACCTTTCCCTTCTCTTTGTGCTTGCATTTTGCCTAGAGATCAGGAAAAAGCAAATGAATGTGTAGGGTTTTGAAGGTACTTTCCGAGCATATCCTGCCCTGAACATAACTGTGGTTTTCTATATTCCTCATGCATGGGTGCATTTAAATGCCCTAATTTTCTCAAAGAAACTCTATCAAGCTTTTTCTCTTCAGTTTTGTTGCTGTATTTGTAACTCATTTGAAATCTTTTGCAATGGTAGCCATGGGTTGTTTGCTTTACAGTGTTTTGGAGAAATGCTATTGCTTTTCTACCCTAAATGAATTCCAAGTTAGGCAAAACAAAGTACCTTGTGTCAGCACTTCAGGTAGCTCCAGACAAGTTAAAACAGAGTAATACAATTCTTTAAAAGAAAAATCTGCTTTGTTGCCACATTGAATGTTTAGATTTATAGATATGCTATTATAATTGTTAAAATATATTAATATTAAACAAGAAGTAAACAATTTACTTTTTTTTCCAATACTAATATATTTCAAGTCCTTATGGCTCTTTATGCTATTTCCTTGTAAACAAGCACAATAGAAAAGATATATTATTAATATTTCTTTTATAGCCATGGAAAAACTACAGTTAGCGAGACTTTATTTTTCTAAAGGTGAGCTCAGAGGACAGTCCTATTTCTAAGCCCAGTGAAAGAATGTACACCTACTGAGTTATCCAGAAAATTTCCCGTAGTATTTGTTTTCATAGCTACCAAGAGAGCCAATGCATTGTTAGCTGTTAAGACATCACAGTGCAGTGGGATGTTTGCAGGAAACCCTTTCAGTGTCACCTTAGCCAGAAGGCTTAGAAAAAGCAGCAGGTCAAATTCATCAGATGTAATTTTTCTGATTTTCCAAATAGATAATTTAATTTTTTGTATTTTAACATAACCCATTGTGATCAATAATTAGCTTTATTAAAATTAATAATAGAAGCTTTTAAAATATTGATTTGTAACCATTAAGATGATATAATGCCTGTATTAAAAAAATAGTGTTGTAAATGCAAAGTAGTTAAGTGAGTATCAGAGTGTGATTTCATTTGAAACTGCAGTGTAGCATTATTTTCTTACATCCACACATAAATGAATTTTAAATTGTTATTTACTTATATCTTACAAGTGCTTCTAAAAAGACATAAAAGGGGCATTCCTACCTGTTAGAAAATTACGTAAATCATACTATTTGCTTGTGCTCCTTTTTCCAATTAATATCATCTATAAACAACATTTATCTTATTATATATTTCTGTGTTTTTAAGTGGCTGCATAGTACTCCACATTAGAGCTGTGCCAGAGAGTATTTCAATAACAGATATCTTTGGGCATATTAGTTAATTATAACCAAATATTCAGCTAATTCTTATTTTTAGCATGACAACACTATGAATAATATTTTATTTAAATATTTGTGTATGCTTCCAATTGATGTTTTAAGATAAATTAACGAGGAATGAGTAAGTCAAACTATCCACTTTTTTTTTTATTGTCAGATGGGATTTTTTAATTTTATTTATTTATTTTTTTATAATTCTGAATTTTTTTTTATTAAATCATAGCAGTGTACATTAATACTATCATGGGGTACAGTGCACTGTTTCTGTATACAATTTGAAATACTTTCATCCAACTGGTTAATATAGCCTTCATGTCTTTTTCTTAGTTATTATGTTAAGACATTTATATTCTACATTTAGAGAGATTCACATGTACCCTTATAAGATGAACCATAGTCATGATCCCACCAATCACCTTCCCTCCACCCACTTTCCCCCTCCCTTCCGACTCCCCTCTCCCCATATTCCTGGGCTAAAATTGGGTTATAGCTTTCCTATGATAACTATAAATTAGTTTCATAGAGGACTGAGTACATTGGATAGTTTTTCTTCCATTCTTGAGATACTCCGCTAAGAAGAATATTTTCCAGCTCCATCCATGTAAACATGAAGGAGGTAGTCTCCATCTTTCTTTGCTTTTGATAAATATTGCTAACATGGCTTTCAAAATGCTTATGTAGTTTTTTACTCTCACCAGTAATAAACTTGACTAAGAATTTATCACTATCTTTATGAATATTAAATTTTGCATAATTCTAAAATATTCATATGAAATGCTAGTCTCTCTTAATTTTCATTTTATGTTTATTCATGAAGTGGGATATCATTTATTTTTTGATTATATTTCTTTGTGCAATGACTGTGATATATTTAATTCCTTGAAGAGCTTTCTTTTCATCAGAATCTAATTTTTTTGCCTTTTTTAATTAATGGTTGTTTATGTTAGTGGTAATTCTGCCACTTTTAGGTATAATTTTTTTTAAACCTTTTCCCTTTGCAGTATAACTGTGCTAATTTTCTTCTACATGAAAAAAATTGTGTGTTTAGTTTTCTCAAATCTAGCATTTTTTTAACAAATATTGGTCATTGTAGATGAACTTAGAATTTATTTAAACAATAAGGTAGTATAAAGCCTCTTAAATTATTCTAGTAATATTAAGATTTATTTTATTTACATTAATGTAGGCAATATATTTTATATATTTTATGTTTATATATATATATAGTTACTTATATTTTAATCAAAATTAAGACTAAATATTCCAAAATAATTTACTGGGAAAACATGCTATTTTTCTTCAACCATTGTAAAGAATACTATCTTTATCTTACATTAAGTTTTCGTACAGGGTATGTTCAATTTCTAGCCTGGCTGATTAGTTCCTTGATCTCACAACACCATAGTCTTTTATAATTTTGTTTTATAATTCATTACTACTAGTTTTATAATCCATTACTAATGTGTGATTTTTCTTTTCTTTTCTAAACATTTTGTAGGTGAATGTCATTGCATGCATCTATTCTTCTGAAGTGGTTATTTTCTTATGTTTAAAAAAAGTCCCTTGAGAATTTTGATAAAAATCCTTTTAAGTTACTAATTAATTAAGGGAATATTCACATATCAACAATACCTAAGATCATAAAGTATACAGAAATATTTTTAATTAATATACTCTTTGGTTTTTAACCAGATTATTTTTAGACATTATATTGTTTAAAGTATATTTTCTGATTACTTTTTTGATGTAGAAACACTACAGAATTTTGCTTTATTTTTAGCATCCACTCATTATGTCACCATCAACAATATTTCAAATGACCTTCTTGGAATTTGAAGCAAGATATAAAACAAAGACCTTATCTGATAATTTGAATTCATACAAACTCAATACTTCGCTTTCTATCCACTTATCCTTGAGTTATGTTTCTTCTATTTATCACTGCCTACATTTTTTTCATTTCACGATTCTCTATTACTATCATGCCTCATGCTTTCCAAAATAATATGCATCAGTTTTTCTTCCCAGTTTCCTGAATACTGTTACTCTTTTTGTCACAGACTCTTCTCACTAATTTCTACCCCTTCCTGCTCTTCTCAGAGACTATTATGAAAATATGTATGCCATATACTTATTATTAATAAGTTACTGTAAATTGATGAATGCCAACCTCAGCATTAATAACAGTACAAAATTGAAATCCCATTATTGTCAATTGAATTAAATTAAATATCTTTGTCTTGGAAAAAAGTAATTTTAAAAACACAACTAGAAAGCCAGAATTTTTTTTCGGAATATCACCAGTCAAAAGAGACTTTATCTATAATAAGCCAAATTAAATGATTATTGAAATGTGCTGCACTCCTCATTAGAAATAATCTCAATTCATTAAAAAGTACTCAACATTAAAGGCCTGGACATAGAACTTCAGGAGAAATTGACTGAAACCTAAGTTAAAAGACAACATTTAACTTTGCTAATATTCAGTGAAATACTCCATTTAAGAGTTTCACCACCAAAGAATATAGTTTCATTGAAGCTATTTATGATATAAAACTACTAATGTATTGGGCGGTGCCTGTGGCTCAAAGGAGTAGGGCACCAGCCCCATATGCCAGAGGTGATGGGTTCAAATCTAACCCCTGCCCCAAACTGCAAAAACCAAAAACAAACAAACAAAAAAAACTTCTAATGTATTAATTGTAATTGATAAGATTCTGAAAAAAATTAATGAATAGAATGTTGTCTATGTATGCTTAAAAGGAGTGGCACAAAAGGAAGAATGAATTTATATTAATTTTAAACCAGAAATGATAAAAATACTGTGACTTGATATATACACAAGGTGCCAAAAAAAATTTACACGTTTAAAAAAGAAAAAAAGCATTAAATCTGTAATACTCAAGTCATGTTTGACTTTGCAGTTACAAAAGGTGCTCAACATAGCTTGTATTCATTTTCAGAGATTCCTTATTAGCCAAGTCATGAAAATAGTTATGCATGCCATATACTAGCATATTACATTTACTTAATTAGAAAATTATAAAAGATACACTATGTGGATTTAAAAGTATAAAATATTATAAAATGAGTTATAATTTTATATATAAATATACATATTTAATAAGAAGGTAAATATATATTAGAATGTGTACATGGTATATGCCTATAATATATGTAAATATTTATAATCATAGATATAGCTAACATATTTTTAAATATTTAATATATCATACTTGTCCAAATAAAACCCCAAATATAGTTCATAAATCTATGTTTGAATTTGTTTGTTCCTATTATAATAAAGAATATAGAAAATAATAGAAGTAATTTTAGGTCTACTTAAAATTATTAATGTAGAAATTGTGAAGTTAGTATGAGATAGTAAAAAAGGGGGGGATAACACAGGGTGGCCCTAAAGTTCGTGTGTAATTTAGGCCCCCTATATAGACTTAATTCACAATTTTTCTTATGTCACAAACCATAGTTGTATACATGTATCTTTGAGAGAATTTTTAAAATGTAAAGACAATTGTACACCTATACTTTGTAGACCAAATAGTCAATATTTAGACTATGGTAAAATAGTCTGAAAATATTTGGATTTTATTAATGACATGTAACACAAAATTTTGAATTCATGCAAGATTAAAATTAAAGAACTATTGGTCATTTCAATAGATGCAAAAAAAAATTTGCTAACATTCAATATTGCTTCATGAGAAAACTCTCCACAATTGGTTATAGAAAGAACATACCTTAGCACAATAAAAGACAATATGACAAACTAAAGCTATTATTATATTAAACAGAAAAAAAAAAACAGAAAGCCTTTTCTCTAAAATGTGGAACAATACAAGAATGTTCACTGTCACTACTTTTAGATAACCCAGTCTCAACTAAAGCAATTAGACTTGAGAAAGACATAAAAAGGACATCCAGATTGGAAAGGAAGATGTCAAATTATCCTTGTTTGCAGAAAAAATAATCTTATATGTAGAAAAACTATAGTCTCCACCAAAAAACTGTTAGACCTGATAAACAAATTCAGGGAAGTTGTAGGATTAACAACAAATTAACGTGCAAAAATCAGTAGAATATTTCTTGGCCAGCAGTGAACAATCTGAAAAAGAAAGAAATCCCATTTGCAATAGGTGTGATAAACAATGAAACTTAGGAATAAATTCAACAAAGAAGTAAAAGATCTCCACAACATAAATCATAAAACACTGAAATGCAGAGGACATAAAAAAGAAATGATATTTCATGTTCATAGATGTGAAGAATTAATATTGTAACAATGTTCATACTACCCAAAGTAACCTGCAGATTCAAAGCAATTGTTATCAAATTGCCAATGATGTTCTTCAGGGAAATTAAAAAAACAAAACAAAACTTAATTTATGTGGAACCACAAAGGACCCAGAATAGTCAAGTTAAACCTGACCAAAAGAGACAAACTGGATGCATCTCATTACCTGACTTTAAATTATACTATGAAGCTATAATAACCAAATAGTTTGATACTGACAAAAAGACAGACATGTAGACCAGTGGAGTGGAATATAGATCACAGAAAAAAATTCATATATTTACAGTCAGGAAAGGCACCAAGAACATACACTGGGGAAAAGGACAGTTTCTTCAAAAAATAGTACTGGGAAAACTGGATATCCATGTACAGAAGAATGAAATTAGACACCTATCCCCTGCCATATACAAAAAGTCAAATCAAAATTATTAAAAAACTAAGTGTAAGACATGAAACTACTAGAAGAAAACATTTGGGAAAAGCATCAGGACATTGGTCTGGTTGACAATTTCTTGACAATTTAAAAACTTCAAAAGCACAGACCATCAAGCAAAATGAACAAATGGGTCACACCAAGTTAAAAAAGCTTTGCATAGCAAAGAAAACAGTCCATGAAATAAAGAGAATAGGAGAAGATATTTGCAAACTATTCTATTGTCCAGGAACTTATAAACAGAATATATAAGGAACTCAAACAACTTAATAACAAAAAATCAAATAATCCAATTAAAATCAGTGAAAGACATTTCTCAAAAGGGACATGCAATTGGCCAAGTATATTTAAAAATGCTCAAAATCATTAATCATCAAAGACATGTAAATAAAAACTGCAATGAAATATCATCTCACTTTAGTTAAAATGGTTTTGATCAAAAAGACAAAAATTAATGGCTGCTGTTCCAGGTTTAGAAAAAGAGGAACTCGCATGCACTTTTGGTAAGAATGTAAATTGGTATAGCCACCATGGAAAGTTGTATGGATGTTCCTCAAAAAAGTGAAAATTGAACTACCATATGATCCCACAATTCCACTTTGGGGTATTGTCTAAAGAATAGAAAATCAGCAAATTGAAAAGATACCTGTGCTATCATGTTTATTGCAGCACTGTTATAATTGTCAAGATCTGAATCCAACCTAAGTGTTCCTCAATGGATGAATAAAGAAAATGTAGTACATGTACACAATAGAATATTATTCAGACATAAAAAGGATGAAATCCTTTTATTTTCAGTAACATATTGAATAAAGTAAGGCTGACACAGAAAGACAGAAACTGTTATTTTGCCACTTATATGAAGCTAAAAAAAATTGATCTCACAGGGGCAGAGTGTAGAATAGTGGTTGTAAGAGGCTGAAAAGACAAAGATGGTGGAATAAAGATGAGTTGGTTTGGTTAATGAGTAATAAGAGTTCAATAGTAAAAATAGATCTAGAGTTTGGCAGCAAAACAGGAGTCTATAGTTAACATTAATCAACTGTACCTTTTTCAAAGTAGCAAGAAGATAGATTTGGATATTCCTAAGACAATGAAATCATGAATGTTTGAGGTGATGGGTACCTAATTACTATGTTTTACTAATATCATATTGTAAGTTTGTATCCAAATAGTGTATGTACCCCACAAGTTTATATAAATATTATATATCTATGCAATTAAAATTAAAAAAAGTTAGACAGCATGCTTTGATGAACCTTTTAGACCTGTGTATGTAAATGTATCATAATAAAGACTAATGCAAAAAGAAGAAAAGCGTGTTGTAATAACAACAGAGGTTTTTATTAAAAACAGGGAGTTTTTTGGTAAAAAATGTGCCTGATAACATGTTAAGTATTTGTTCGATTTAGACCATATGTCACAATCACGCACTACTCAAGAAAAAGATTTCTAGAAGACACTCACAGTGATTATAACCTACTAATTCTCAAACTTCATTGATTTATTTCTCAGAGGCATCCATTAAGCTTGATTTCTAAACCTGATGGCTTCCTGTGGCTCTTTAGATTTAATTACAAAATCCTTAGTGTGCAGGTGTATTTATATCTGTCAAAATCCTTTGAACAACACATTTTAAGAAGTGAGTACAGGTATCTGAGCATATTTTAAGCCTCAATGAGGTAGCTACAGATCTAAATCTGAAATGGGCCCTATGTGGACCTCTACTACTTGACTCTTGGTTATCTCCTTCACATGAACTTAAGTCATATACTTACATCATGTCCTAAATTTCTCCTCCATTGATTTTTATATTTTTTGCAATATTGAACACTGTTGAGTCTTTACTCTTTTTTGGATACCCTCTTCTCTCTTCATTTCATTTTGTAACTTTCTTTTAGATCTCCTCTAAGACTTAAGGTCTCTATTTGTCATTCACTTCTATTTATTAGGCTTCCAAATTATTGTTTTACCCTCCTAGTCTTTCTCCAAGTTCTTTTGCCAGATGATTCATCACAGCTTAATACTAGGAAGAACAACTATGGGTTATGATAAGATGCGCTCATTTTGTGGTCAAGATATATTAGATTGAATTAATCTGTTCCAATAGGGGTGCATGCCAACTTTTGTATTAATACCCTTTCTGGTTGTAAAAAAAGACAATTTCTAATGATTAAATAATATTAATATAGATATAACTAATATGATAAGGATGATAATTCAATTTGACCCACAAAACCTCAATTTTCCTATCTCAGACTGCTAATTCAAATTTCTGCATACCTTACATTGGTAGGAGGAATAAATGAGATACCAGTAAAACTGCTCTGCAAACTATGTAGAAAATAATGCTTTATTACTTTAAACAAATGAATCTTTAAGTTTATCATATTCTGAATATCAATTAACAAAATGCTACCTTCCAACTTAGTGAGAACTGAAGGGGGTAAAATTTTATTGATCCCATCTACTTTATCAAGAAAATTAAGTTGTTTCTATCTAGAGTTACATAAATGTAACATAACTTTATTTCTATCCTCTTATTCTATTACATTGTCAACATGACTATTTTTCTAAGTAACCATCTCTTTTTCTGTCCATGTATCTTACATCATGTCCTTCTTTTTTAATATTTTGCTTATATGATATTATTTACATAAGAATAGAAGTTTATTTACTGTACTTTAAATTCCAATTTTCCTTTAACCAGAATAAATAGCTTTAAATTTTCTCTCCCTCACTCCTTAAATCACTAAAGGATACAAACTTTGGAAGGCTTTAAACAATCAAAGCCTAGGTGCTCTAAGAGAGTCTCATTGTTGCTTTAATTTTGAGAAAGACATTCCTACAAAATCATAACAGCTGTGTTTATGTTTTATTGAGAAATAAGAGATAAGAAAAAAAGAGATGAATATCAAAACAGGGAAAAATCAGGCTCTTGCAAATCTCTTCTCCAAAAACTACTCACCTACATTTCAGAAAACTCAGAGAAGGGCTTGAAACTCCAGTTGGGACTGTGATGGAAACAACTCTCTGTTTAGTACCATGAAGAGGCTGCATAGATTTTAGAAGGTGAATTGTGATCAGTGAAGCGTGGGTTGATGACTTTTTGGTTATGTTCATGAACTTTGTCCTTACTCTAATGTCATGGAACATAACCTTGTGTTTTCTACCAAATGTTGGACAGATTTGTATTTTATAATTTAGTTTTTGTGTTTAGCTCAGTGAAAATCTATAAGAAGTTAAGAAAAGTTATGAATTTGACTTACATTTTGAATAATTAATGATAGGTTATGTCATTAAAAGAAACTGCTGGGAGAGGCCGAGTGAGTATTCCAAGGCTACAAGAAGGGGACCAGTTAGGAGGCTAATGCATTGATTTAGGTGAGTTAACTATATGGATTTTCATATTGACAATTATTTTTAATTAAAAGCTATTGTTCCATGTTATCAAATGGCTTTTTAACACCCACAAATTTCTACTTTTTAATATTCTGATCTATATATGTGATACATGGCATTAATCTATTTTTAATATTGAACCATTCTTGCATACCTGAAATATAGCTCCATTGGTGAAATTAATACTATCCATTAATATGTGGTTAGTTTTTGTTTTTGACCCTGGCAATGATACCTCAAAATACCATTTTCCTTTGATTTATTATATCAGCACAGACTAATCATTATTCAATGGGTTATATTTCCATGCTATCATTATTTATAAAAATGCTTAAGTTGTCCTAGGTTTGGGCAATGAGAACTCCTTTAAGCTGGAGGAGTTCTGTGTCCTTCTAATATTTTCCCATCATTTTTGGGCACTTCTTGATTTTCTGATCCTGGCTTGTCTATAATTTTTTCTTCCCTATTAGGGCTGCAGTCTATAATTCATCCAAAGGGATCTTGTTCCTTGAGGTGGAGAATGAAGAGTTGCATTTTGGAAACAATATCAGGTGTTACCTATGTATATGGCTACTGAGGTGTTCCTACCCTGGTAACTCTCTGTGGACAGAACCAGAGAATGTGCATACAGATTTAGACACACACATACAATCACACACATTTTTATCTATATTATTTTCATTCCTATTTCTGTATACTGAAAAAACATGATTTCACACTATTTCTATTTGAATCCAATTCTATAGTGTTTTCTTAGTTGTCTCCTTTTTTATCTGTAATCCTCTTCTCTAACACTGAGAAACCTGGTTCCAACCATCTTTAATACATTACTTATGCGAATCAACTGCCTGTTTGCAACCAATCTCCTGTTGACACCTCAGTATAGATACCCCCTTTCCCCTTATGAACTGTTACACCTGGGCCAGTTTGCAGAGTTCCCCTGTGGCATGCTCCTCACCCCAATCTGGTCCAACAACCTGCACTGAGTTATCAGCACACACGGAGGCCCTAGTAACCCTGCCAGTGCTCCAACATCTGGTGTTAGGCTCCTCCCTCATGTGTATGCTGGCTCACATTCAGTCAGGTTGGACCGACCCTTCCAGCCTGTTATCCAGGCCATCCTGTGATTGAGCTCTAATACTTCTTTTAAGGCTTGGTCTCCACAGAGGCACTTTTTTCATTCCCCTTGACAGCCCAAACCATATCAAGCCCCTCCTAGCTGCAACACCTTCCTCACCCTAAGCAGGCTTTTACAGCCCACAACAGATGGCACTCCTGTGCAGGGGACCTCCTCACTCTTCCTGGCCTTTTATCTCCCACATAGAGCACCCTCCTATGTGAATGTCCTCCTCACCCAAGACAGGATAGCCCATCCTTGTCTGCTTTGCATAAGTATGGCTGCATTCCTCAACTGGATCAAATGACAACCTTCTCTGGGATGCATTGACAGAACTGCATTGACATCCGTCCATCAACAACATTCTCACATTTTTCTCTGGTTCTGATGCCCATGCAGGCACCACAAAATCTCTACTAATAATTAAGTCTTATAATCGCATATTTTCATCAGTCTTCCTAGACTTCAAACACTTGACTGTGAGATAATTATTGCATTTTATATTTATTCAATATTAAATATCTGGGTGGATTTGTATTTTTTGTCAGCTGAACTTTCCCAGTGTCATTTTTCTTATCTTTGAAGTCCTCTTTTTTTTTTTAATAACCATTATAAGATGGATTGACTGGATCACATGCACAAACTCGACTTCTAGACAACTCTGTTCTCCTGGGAGTGGGAGTAAGATAGGGACAGTTAAAGCATCATGAATTTTTCTCTCATTTAGAATAGTTTTTCTTAACTGAGCATTCACTTGAGTTCGGTAGACCTTTGATGTTTTTTCAGATATCTATAAAGTTATTTCTGCTACTTTCTAGTAGGAGGAGGGTGTGTAGAAAAACATAGCATAAATGTATTTATTAAACTGAACTGTAAACATAAAGATAATAGAGATGATATTTTGACTCAATAAAAAATAACTTAAGGAAGGAAGAAACCCAAGCTTGGACTTGCTAGTCTGCCATTTTCTTATGTTCTCTTTCATTTGTAAGTGATAAATATAGTTGATTTTTGAGTGGTGTCTACTATATGTGAATTTGTTTTTAATATCTTACTATATGCTTTCAATTTTGTGGATTTTTAAATTGAGTTTTTCTTACCATTGCCACAGTACTTGTATGTTGCAGTGATTTGGAAGTTATACAGTCCAGGCTAATGTGAAACAGTATCTTGCAAATCTTCCTGAATGAGGCAAGATGCTGACCTTTTAGTTGCTCTTGTAATTATGTATTGATATGCAGTATCAGTGCTACTATTCAGTTCTACTCTGCTATTATAAACTAAATATTATTTATTTATGAAATCAAAATCTGTAATTTAGCAGGGTAGAGCAAGATGATGGATTAGAAACAACTCCTTACTAGCCACCTGTGGTAAGACAGGTCAACTAGAATTCCCACACCTCTGTCTGGGGTAACTTATACAGAGACATCATTCCTAAGGCACAGTGAAGCAGTGGTGAACTTCTGGAGCCAGTGAGGAGAGCTGGCACAGCAAGCAAGTGCTTGCATGCAGGCAGGGGCCAGCCAACAAGTACTCAAATGGTCTGGGGACAGGAAGCAGCTGTCCTGCAGTTTATTGATTTTGGACTAAACAGCTAGTGAGCAGTTTAAATTGCTTAAATGAGTGAGGAGACTTGAATAGCATCTAGTGGCTGAGATTGAATACGAGGTGATATGGATCTCTCTCTCCTCAGCTTGTCTGCTAACTGAGTGCTACCCTTGTGGGAAGATCACACAGGAACAGTTCTCAGGGTCCTAGTGCACTGCCTTCTCTGGTGCACTACCTCAGCTTAGCCTTGGAAAGAGCTGAGTGAGCCTAGCAGATTTCTGTCTGCTAGGAAATCTGGTGAAAGCTTCAGGATCCCAATCATACAAGGACTGAATGCTGACAAAACAACCAGGCCCTGACGGAGGGCAAATAAGTCAGGAAGACAGGACCCAATCTCCTCTGCAACTAGAAAGTGGCTTCCAGCTTCATTTCATACACAGCAAAAGCAGCAAGTGTGTTCTCTGTCTCCTAACATGACAGCAACCACCAGGTGTCCAGGCAATATATTGCCATAAACAAATAAATAAATACACACACACACACACACACACACAAATATATATATTTCTTCCATTTATTCTTCCTTACACAATTTTGTTCTTAAATTATTTTCTCTCTTTTTTGTTACCGTGGTCGTTGTTATTTAGGATTTTGTAATATTTTTCTGGTTATAGTATTCTTTTTCATTTTTACTTTCTTCAATAGCAAAGGTACCTCCATTTTTGTTAGTTTTTCAGCCGCTTTATTCTTTCTACCTTTTCTACTTCTCTCCTTTTTTCTCTACTTTGGGAGAGATTTTTATAACTTTCTCATCTTTCCCACATAAATTTTTAATACAGCAGCCAAGATATCCCTTTTTAACGTTATCTTTCATAATTATATTTTTAATTTTTACCTATTTTTTTTTTATAATTTGTTTAATTTTTCTTCCATTCTCTGAGTGCTGTGTGGTCAAGGCATTGGTCTGGCTGGGCAGGGTCACAGCATTAGTCTAGCTCAAGAGAACATGAGTTCATGGTCTGTGGTGTTCTTCTAGCTTTCAGCATTGGAAAGATGATATTCTAGGTCTTCACTGCAACATACTGGTGAGTTTTTTTTCTCCTTTCATTTTCTTCTACATTGGTAGAGGTGTTGACGTATTTTTGCACAGGCTGGTAGAAAGCTCCTGGCTGAAGAATCCAACAAGCCCAGACTCCCCAGGAAGAGGGATATAACTGTGATGTGGTCAGAGCACCCTGCCAAGATTTGTGGGTATAGTGATAACACCTTGCTGATCACCACCATTTCTTCTGTCACTCTCTTTCTCTTTTTCTGTCCTTCTTATCTCCTTTTCTTCAATTCTTTTCTTTCACCTCCTTCTTTTTTTTCTATTTTTCTCTTTCTCTTTTTCTTTTCTTTCAGCCTTCTTAATCATTACCCTTTTCTTCTTTTTGCCTTACACAAACAGCCACTTTAACACCTAAGCTCTAAGACAAGGTAATTTAAAGCAAAGGAGGTAGTGAGAGGAAAAAAAAAAAACTAGGGAAGAAAGTGAACAAGAAGAAAACACATATTAGAAGGAACCAATAGAAAAATTCTGCTAACATGAAAAACCAAAACAGAGCAAACCCCCTCCAATGGACAATGAGGCAGCTACCACAGAGGAACCTACCTATAAAGAATTAATGTAAGTGACAGAAAGGGAATTTAAAATATGGATGGCAAAAACAATAAGGGGAATGAATGAAAAAGTTAGAAAACAGAACTGAAAAATGGATGAAATATATGAAGTATATAGAAAGGATATGACAGAGCTTAAGGAATTTAAGCAGTTAATCAGAGAACTTCAAGGTGTAGTAGAAAGTGTCAATAACAGTTTAGACTATGGATAAGAAAGAATCTCAGATATAGAAGAAAAAGCTCTTGCGCTAACACAGATAGCTAAAGAGGCAGAAAAGAAGAGAGAAAGTAAAATATTTGTGGACTTTTCCACTGAAACTCTCCAAACTAGAACAGAACGGTCATATATCTTTAATCTTCTTAGAAAAACAATTTTCGGCTTGGCACCTGTGGCTCAAGTGGCTAAGGTGCCAGCCACATACACCTAAGGTGGCGGGTTCGAATTCCCAGCCTGGGCCCACCAAACAACAATGATGGCTGCAATCAAAAAATGGCCGGGCGTTGTGGCGGGCACCTGTAGTCCCAGCTACTTAGGAGGTGGAGGCAGGAGACTCGCTTGAGCCCAGGAGTTGGAGGTTGCTGTGAGCTGTGATGCCATGGCACTCTACCCAGGGGGATAGCTTGAGGCTCTGTCTCAAAAAAAAAAAAAAATAAAAGAAAAGAAAAACAATTTTCCACCTAGAATTCTGTATCCTCCTAAGCTAAGTTTCAAAATCAATGGAGAAATCATGTCTATTACTCATATGCAAACATTAAAAAAAATCGCCACAACACCAGCTGCATAGGAAATATGTAAATCTATTATCCACACTGATCAACTCAAGGGACCACCAGCAAAGTAAACAATCAGAAATTAAGGACAAAATCCAGTTTCCACAATGACACAAAGGAAAGTCTAAGCATTAGACTTTCACAAAATACGATGAGTAGAACTCCACCACACTTACCAAGAATTCTGCTCAAACATTCTCTCAATAAATGTTTATGACTTAAATTCTTCACTAAAGAGGCAAAGGCTGGCCAATTGTTAAAAAGAAAAAAAGCACAAGCTATCCATATGCTATGTCCAGGGAAGACACTAAACTTGAAGTATAAAACAAGAATCAGGTTGAAGGGTTGGGAAACAATGTTTCAGGCAAATATAAATCAGAAGAAATGAGGCATTGCCTTCCTATCTTAAGACACAAGACGGTTTAAAGCAACAATGGTTAAGAAATACAAAGAGGTCACTTCATCCTGGTCTTGGAAATAATAAAACAAGAAGATATTGCTATTCTAAATAACTGTGCAACAAACTAAATGCTCCCTGATTTATGAAACATACCTTGACTAGTCTGAGCAGTGTGATATCACATAACACCATCATAACATGGGACTTTAATACCCTCTGGAAGAACTGGACAGATCTTCTAGACAAAAACTAAAGAAACACATAAGGGACTGAAATATGACCCTAGAACAAATGGGCTTAATAGACATATACAGAACTCACCATCCCAAATCTACAAAGAAGAGCTGATACACATACTACAGACTATTCCAAAACATGGAGAAGGAAGGAACCTTCCCCAACACATTGTACAAAGCAAATATCACCCTAATTCCAAAACCAGGAAAGGACCCAAGTAAAAAGGAGAACTATAGAACGATGTCAGTAATAAATATAGATGCGACAATATGCAATAAAATCTTAACCAATAGACTACAGCTACACATTAAAAAATAAACATCACAACAAATTAGGCTTTATTCCAGTGATGCTAGTTTGATTTAACATATGCCAACCCATATATGCAATTCACCACATTAATAGAAGCAAAACCAAAGACCATATGATCCCCTCAAATAGATGCAAAACAAAAAAAATTGGTAAAAGTCAGCATCTTTTCTTAGCAAAAACATTTTAAGAATATTGTCATAGGTGGCGTCTTATAAATTTGAATCCATCTACAACAAACCACAGCAATTAGTATACTGAATGGCATACAACTGAAAGCTTTCTCACTTAAAACTGGAACCAGTCAAAGAGATCCTCCATTGCCACTTCTATTTAACATAGTGCTGGAAGTTCTACTCAGGCAAGTCAGGGAAGAAAAGAATGCAGTCAGGCAAGAGAAGGACATAAAGGGCATCCAAAAGGGGGCAGAGGAGGTTAACCTCCCACTCTTTGTTGCAGATATGATATTATATGTAGAGAACCCCAGAGGCTCAAGCACAAGAGCCCTTGAACTGACCAAGAAATACAGTAATGTCTCAGGGTATAAAATAAATGTCCACAAATCAGTAGCCTTTGTATATGCTGATAACAGCCAAATTGAGAATATAAAGACACATTCACTTCACAGTAGATTCAAAGAGAATAAAATACCTATGAATATACCTAACAAAAGAGGGGAAGGACTTCTACAAAGAGAATTATGAAGCCCTAACAAAAGAAATAGCAGAAGATATTAACAAGAAGAAAATACCATGCTCATGGCTCAGAAGAATTGACATTGTTAACCTTTAGAATGGGAAAATATATTTGAATGTAATAAACTTGACATAGGCTTGATAACTAGGTTCTATAGAGAATCAAAATAATCAATGAAAAAAGAGCAAACAATCCCATCTACCACTGTGCAAGAGAAATAATCAGAACCTTCTCTAAGGAAGACAGATGAATGGCTAACAAGCATATGAAAATACGCTCATCGTCCCTAATCATCAGAGAAATGCAAATCAAAACCACCCTGAGATATCACCTAACCCCAATAAGTTTACACCACATCCCATAGTCCCATCTATAATGTATAGATGCTTACGTGGATGTGGTGAGAGGAAGCCACGTTTACACTGTTTGTGGGAGTGTAAACTCATATGTCTCTTTGGAAAGAAATATGGAGAATCCTCAAGGCACTCAAGTAAGACCTCCCATTTCACCCTGCAATACCACTATTAAGCATCCACTCAAAAGAAGAAAAGATCATTTTATCCTAAAGATATTTGCACTAGGTTGTTTACTGTAGCTCAATTTGCATTCACCGAGATGTGGAAACAACCTAAATGCTCGTCAACTCAGGAATGGATTAACAAACTGTGGTATATGTATATCATGGAATACTATTCATCCATAAAAATATGATGACTTTACATCTTTTGTATTAACCTTGTTGGAGTTGACACACTTTCTTCTTAGTAAAGTATCACACAAATGGTAAAGCAACTATCCAATATATTCAATACTAATATGAAACCAGTAGATGATCTAATTCACACATAAGAGTAAAACTCAATTCAATTCAAGTTTGGGGAAGGCACATGGGGTGGGGGAAAGGCGGGATTGGTGCTCCCACTTAATGGGCACAATGTAGGGATAGATGGCACACCTTTTGGGTGCAGGATACAACTAGAAGATGGACTTTACATAACAAATTCAAATATTGTGACCTGGTTGTACCCTTACTTATACCTGAAATAAAAACAAATAAAAATCTGTAATTTAGAATTAGCAAAATATTTTCCAAATTAACCAACTTGTTACTCATGTTGCTTTTATTGTATAATATTATAAATACATTTTGTAAAATTTTTCCAAAAATAAAAATCTGAGTAATATTTGATCTGTAATTAAGAATATGTTTATTTTGATTTCATTAAAATTATAATATAAATAGGCATAAAATTATATACTGACTACATTTTTTCAATATTATTTTTGGTCTTCTATTGTTCATTATTGAAATATTTATTGTCAGTTCAGTGTCTTAATCTTTTAAGCTTACCAGGAACAGAAACCAAGAAGAGTCAAAATTTCTGCTCTTATATTGCATGTGGTCTCTGTGAGATATAAACATTAAACAAATAAAGAAATAAAGTATATCACATTTGGTTTGCTTGAATGGGTGTGAGGTCTGAAATCTCAAAATATTTTTCTTTCTAACATGTGTTTCATTGCCATAAACATTAAAAAAAATAAGGAATCTGAAGGAGGAGTGGTCCCTGTGGCTCAAAGGTGTAGGGTGCTGGCCCCATATGCCAGAGGTGTGGGTTCAAACCCAACGCTGGCCAAAAACTGCAAAAAAAAAAAAAAAAAAAAAACTGAAGGAAGAATTTTGTCTTTGTTACCTTCTGGGTAAACACATTTGTATATTCAATCTGATAGTTGTTTCTTTGACATACATCATTTCTTAAATAATTCACCATCTCATTTAATTTTTTTGAAACTAAAATTCAGCATCTATGAAACTTTTTATTCTATTGATCAGATTTCTTGATATATTTATATATTTTTTCACTTTTTTTTTTTTTTTTTTGGCTAGGGCTGGGTTTGAACCCACCACCTCCAGCATATGGGGCCAGCACCCTACTCCTTTGAGCCACAGGCACCGCCTGCACTTTCTTTGTTTTTTTTTTTTCAGTTTTGCATCCTATTTAATTTACTTCTAGTTCACTAATTCCTTCTTTAGCTGTGTCATCTATTTAATTGGACTTAACTTTAAATTGATATTTTAAACTTATTACTTGTTTTTATAATTTCGGCTATTCTTTCTCCATGTTAATTTCTTATAGTTTGTATATTTGAAAAATATTTATGTTATTTAATCCTATTATCCTATATTTCAAAAATTATCCTTATAGCAATATCAAGTTATGGCTTTAATCTTTTTCTATTTTGTAAACTGTCAAGACATTCAATTAGGATAAAAAATATGCAACTAGGTTTACAATTATATAATTTTAAGGATTGTGTGTGGGGGGGCATTGATCTTTTTCTTTGGAGAAGGAAAAATTCATGTTTTGTTAGGAGTTTAGGAATATTTTCCAAAGAAGTGTAGAATTTTATTCTACAAGTAGGGCTGATCTCAATCCTTTTATAATGCTAATTTTGACATAAAACTCCAAACTATCTTGAGAATTAGGGCAGTGGTTAAGCTTCTCAGAGAAAAGAAATTCTTTCCTTGATACAGAACTTTCAAATGTTTCTTCAACATTTGCTTGAGTTATTGGTTCATCCTTTCCCAGCATTTTGAAGGTAATACATCTATGCAACAGCAGCCATTCTAACTCCCTGTCACATCTGAGCCCATGGCCTCATCCCTGGTCTCTGAGTGGACCTAAGGATGAACTGCCTAGGTTACCAAGATCAAATCACTTCACCCCTATCCAGAAGCTCTGTCCTCAGCACAAGTTCTGGTTTTCAGTTTCTTCATCACTTTGGGTTTGTGAGTTTTGCTTTCTATATTTTTGGCTTGCTCTTTTCTTTTCATGAACTACAAATAAGCAAATTAAATATAATATTTCTTTTCCTATTTCAATCATTGGCTATATATGGTCTTCTTTCATTTTTGGTTAGTTTACTTAATTATAGTTAAGTAAGCACCCATGGATGCACTATGTGAACAATCTTGTATATATTCCTGATGAACATATATAAAAATTTCTATGGAATGTACAACTGGAGAATGGTTGCTAGGTTGAAGAATTTGTAAATGTTGAATTATTTGTAATACTAAAAATTTTTCATAAGTATTATTAACATACAAGATTATATGTATCCAGATTGTCTTTCACCTTTGAGATTGTCAAAATTTAAATTATTTGCCAGTCAAAATTTTTATGAAATTGTCTTGTTTTGTATTTCCCTGGTCAGTGTTTGAACTTCATATATATATGTTAACATATGTACATATATTTTAGTTCCATCTCTTCTTGCTCCCTTCCACTCTGGGCTGAACATGGGCCCCATTTTCTGGGATGATTGATGCAGGACCCTTTACCTAGGTCTGGACACAGACCATATTCGCTGAACCAAAAACAGGCTCATAAAAACCAGTCTGATTGGCATTCCACTTAAGCTGCCACTGCCAGACCAGAGAATACACCCTGAATGGCTATCATAGCCCTACATAGGGTCAGTTTTAAAATGAGCCTCTGCCCTCTAGCCCCTGGCATCAAATGATTAAGACATTCCATCTTCTGGAAAACCCCTGCCCTCAGGATAGGGAAATCAGTATAATAAATAGACCACTAGAAAGAAGGCCTGGATGGACTACCCACTGAAGTTCCCTGCTCTGGCGCACCAGAGGTCTTATGTTTCTTCTTACCTTTCTATCAATAAAAATCTATCTTTTTGCTCATCTGCAGTGATTTGTGGATTCCATTCTTTGAATCTCTGAGACCAAGGACCTGGGAGGTAGAGAGGGGGGCAAAGACTGATTATAACTACACTTGTATTAAACGTATTTCAGTCATCCTCTGTGAATTATTCAATTAATATTTTTCCCTTACCCTAATACATTACTTATACATTCTTAATATTGAGCCTTTGGAAGATTTGTATATTTTAAATATGTTCTCACAGTCTATAGTAATACTGTACATTTTCTTTAAGTTTTCGTGTCATGTACAAAAGCTTTTCTATTTAATAGTTAAATTTTTCAATCTTTTGTATAGCATAATGTCATGGAAATAATTGAAATAACATAGGCTATTGAGATGATTTTGAAAATATGAGCTGTCACGTATCTTACTAAAAATTTTTGTCACAATTTTCTTGATGGTCCATGGGGGAAACTATACACATTTTTAATTCAACTCTTAAAACAGTTTATTTTTTCTTCCAAAGTGAGTTAATGATGAAACATTCGCCTGTGTGGGCTTGGGGAGCAATCTGTCTCTGTGGGAAGCTTCCAAAGAACAACCAAGAAGTGTGAACCCCTGAAGATGCCTCTTTTCTACAAACCCTCTAGTTAGCCTCAATGGTAGGCCTAGATTCCTGGATCAATTCCAATTTGGAAAATACACAATGCTTACTAAAATTTCCCCTGCAGTTTGAATGCAGCATAGACTATTTCTTCACTTTCATAAAATCTTCACCGTGATCACACATCTATTAAATTATGTTTTAATCTCCCGGGTGGATGCCATTCAGAGTTGCACTTTATTTTTCATGACATAGTCAAAATAAAAATTTGTTGTGTCAAAAATAAATGTGTAGTTTGAACTTATTTTATTTAACCCATATGGATTTACTGCCACAAAGCCCTGAGATAACACTGCAGAGTTGATAACTGATGCTGAAAAAATTTATAGGATTAGGTAAAACTAAAAGTGTTAATTTCAAAGGATCCAGTCTGGATTAGCACAATTTCTGTGTTTTATAACCAAAGTCTATACTTCAGGTGTATGTATGCAGATGTCTAGAGAGCTGAAATTTCCAAGACAGCACAGACAATGCAGATACTTCTTTCTAAACTGGTCATTGGTACCTTATTAGATTATACATAGGGCTAAAATTCACTAATAAAATACATAAATGGGTCCTTTATAAAGTACAGTCCTACTAAAGTTCTATCTAGAAAATCAAAATCATGGGCTAAAAATTGTTATTTGGCAAATATCTAGTATTAGATCTTGATGTCTTTATTTTTATTTTGCGGGAAAAATAAAGCCAATGAGAAAAAAAGTTTAAAAAAAAGTGTTATTTGGGGCTAGTTTAACAGTAGAGTTAGAATGATCACATGATTAATGGTATTGAGAACACAGACTAGGATCATTATGGCAGTCAAAAAATGAACAGAATGAACTTGTGCTTATAATCCCAGAATTTTGCAAGGCAGAGGTGAAAGAAAGATTTTAAGGCAGAAGTTCAAGATCTTCTTGGTCAAGATCCCCCCACCTCTACAAAAATATGAAAGAATTAACTGGATGTGGTAGGACACACCTGTAGTCCCAACTAGTTGGGAGACTGAGGCAGGAGGCTTGCCTGAGCCCAGGAGTTTGAAGTTGGAGTGAGCTATGATGACACGAGTTGACTCCAGCCTGGGTGACAGATGGAGACACTGACTCTAAAATAATAAAATAAACTTCAAATAAATAAATAAATAAATAAAAATGGGCATAATGAGATGAATATGTTATTTATCTTTACATTACCTTTATCTTGAGTTTGTCAATATTTTTAACTCAATGTAGTATCACATCACTGAGTATTTACCAAATACCTGAGATGAGCTTATGTGTATTTCACTCACTACATAAGCTCACTTAGATGCACAAAGGAAATCTTACATAGACACTATACATTTTAAAAAGCATGCTATTAGAAAAGTAAGAACACTAGAAATAAATGGGACAAAACTGGTAAACTAGAGAATTTTTTATCAGATTGGCCACTGCTCAAAATGATTTTCTGAGTAGAAATAATAATAATAATAACAATAACAATAATGGCCTATAAAAATTTTTTTTCTTTGCTTTATCTAGGGCAGGTGAAAATCATCCAGAGTATCTTGTCTACCTTTCTGGAGCTGTGTTAGGTTTGCGTTAAAAAAAAGAGAGAATAATTTTTATCAGGTGCCCCTGTATTTGCCCCAAATAAAAAACCTGTTACCAATCTTATTTCTGATGAACATATCAAAGCAATTGTTGTGTGCCCCATCTTTTTAAGAAAGCATATGTTAAACAGGGCAAGCAAAGATAAACTTTAAAAGGATTCACTTGTCCTAACAGCCCATCTGTTTCATACTCCCCGCAGAGCACATCTTTTTTTCTGGGGTCCCTTTCAGGTGCGCTCTTACCTTATGTAACACTCTCTTTATTGTAAGTTCATGCTGTGACCCTGTCAGAATTGCTACAGCAGGGGTGACCTCAGTAATGACCATCCGCAGCCTGCCAAGCTAACTTGGTCAGTGTTAGCTGATTAAACTTTTAACAACATCCCCTGTGCGATAAAGGGCAAAATGACAACTTTGCCCATCGTCAAGGTGTCTGTATAATAAACTAATTAGTAAACCACACAGTCTGTGGAGCTTTTAATGAGTGCTATCGGCTGGCCTCTGTAATAAAAACCCAGTCTGCCCCCTTTTGGGATTCAATTAAGGCACAGACTGTCATATGCTTGGTCTAGCTGATCAATGAATCCATTCCGACCTTTGTCGGAGCTGTTTGCAAGGTCAGTGGCAGTAGCGAAGAAAGCCAGCTTGGTAAAGGAGATGTACCCAACAGCGGCCGACAGGCTCCAAGTCCAGTTGTTAATATCCTTGTGGTCATTTGACATCAGCAGAAGTTTCTCTCATTCAAAGGTTAGCTGAAAGAGAAGACAGCAATGAAAAAAATATATTGGTATATTTTTACAGAAAGGTCCTTCTGTTATTAAAAAATGATCACTAGTCTGTTAACATCTACTTTTACCTTGCGGTATCTTCTTTTTCTTCACCCAGTGGAATATACTATCCAACTTTTGTTCTTCCAAATATAACTATTGATTTAATTCTTTTCCAGATGTGAAAACAAATGTAACCTTTATGAAATGTGGCCCTGTTTTTTTGATTCAAGACATTGAGGTTTTTTAAAAAGAAAATAAATTAGAAAAGATAATATTTCTCATTAAAATGCCCTTGATTTCAGAAAAATATTATTAAATATTTTTTAATATTATATAATGGTTGGTATTAGGATCCTTCAAATTACATCTCAGACATGACCTTTCTTTGAATATTTGAAAATTCTTCTATTTATTTCTTCAAGAAAATATTTAAAAATAAAAATAGTTGGTTTAAAAATATTTAAATGGTAGTTTGATAAAAATGAATATATATTTTATATTTTGAAAATAAGTTACATAGGGACAATAAATAGTAAATATTGTAGAATGTCATATTCCCAGATAATATTTCAGGTTTTTAAAGAAATCCCAAGATCCAGGAGAACTATTAGCAATCTATAATTTTCTTATGAACTAGGATATAAATGTTTTACTATCAAACCGTGAGGTGGCAATTCACAGAGCTGGAGAGTGAGACTCATTAACCACTCAACAATCACCCCCAAAGAAATACTGTTGTATATGTGATGAGTATTTGTGAGGTCCTATAGAATGTTACTATTTATATTGTTATAAAGTAAAATATATATTACAAATGCTATTGGGTCTAGGAAAGTTTACATATTTACATATGTAAAGATTCTACAGTTTATTGTTTTCTACAAAATGGACATCTATGTTCAATAGGTGTTGAAATATTTAAATTGAACGATTTTGAAGTTCAAACATGTTTGCCAAAAAGTAGAATGGAGTTAGAATCAAACATTTATACCTTTATTTAAGTCATACTGGTGTGGTCTTTATGCATTATAAATGAAGTTACCATAAAATACAAGAATTCTATTATATAGCATTATATAGAATATGCTATAACTTGTTAACCACAGCATTGATTTTAATAGAAAACAATTGTATAAAAACTAAATGTCCAACCATGTAGGCCTATATATTAAAAATAGTGAATATGTCTACTTAGCAAATTATTGTGCATTCCATAGGATTGATGATCCAAGGCGTATTGTCATAAGAACAGTAAAAGGTCCATAATATGCATCAGTGAAAAGACCAGTGTAAAAAACGATATGTTTCCAGATGTATAATCTCTATTTCAATATGTGTATATATGTATATAAGATGCATATACCTGTATGTGAATATATTCATGTATACATATGTTCATACATGCATGTATATGTGAGTATTCACATGCATAATGTACATATGTGTTTATGGGAACACTGTAGATATAAATACATATATATTCTAGTTTTATGTGTGCTATCAATTTTTACCCTTTTATCACTTTATGTTTTCTTCTGATGATCTGCAATATCATCAGAAAAGATGTCATAATGTCATTTGAAAAGAATTAGGAGACATTTCATCCTATGTGATGTACTGAATTACAAATAAAAATTAAAATATATGTAATTAAAAATTTGAATTTTTTAAAAGTTTTTCAACTATATTTTAAAACAATATATTTTCTGATATATTTGTTCCACAATATTTTTTTCATTTAGTAGTATTTTTACACTAAAAGTTTACACTTTTACACTAAAAAAGTTTACACTTTTACACTAAAAAAAGTTTACACTTTTTACACTAAAAGTATCTAGAAATATGGGTATTGTAACTCTTATCACTCAAAATTTAACTTGAGAGCTTATGAGTCAACATAGATTTACATAAAAAGTTTTATCGTTTACAGAATTAACTAAATCACTCAAAGAATCATAGTAGTTTTTATAACTGGAATAGATTGTATAGAACATGGCCTACATCCCATTTCCCATTTTATCTGTTTGGAAGCAGAGACTAGAAAGGCAATATTATTTCATAAGGATTTCTTTGTTGTTGTTGTTGTGGTGTTTTTTTTTTTTTTTTTTTAGAGACAGAGTCTCACTATGTCATCCTCAGTAGACTGCTGTGACGTCACAACTCACAGCAATCTCAAACTCTTGGGTGTAAGCGATTCTCTTGCCTCAGCCTCCCGAGTAGCTGAGATTACAGGCACTTGCCACAGTGCCCGGATGTCTTTTTATTGTAGATGTCATTGTTTGGCAGGCCTGGGCTGGTTTCAAACCTTCGAGACCAGGTGTATGTGGCCAGCGCCCTAACCACTGAGCTACAGGTGCCAAGCCTTCATAAAGAAACATGTTTAGAATCCAAGGGAAAAATCTTGCAAGTTCATGATATTTTGGGTTGGGGAATGATTATGTAGAAACAAAGTGTAATTGACAGTATCTTGATTTCTGAGTCCAATTTCTCTCTTGTCAGGATCAACCCTATTTCTTAAACACAACCATACTCCTCCTCCCATATACATATACACACATCCATGCAAACATACACACAGACATATGCAAACAGATCCAACTGAGAATTAATAGGACAGATATTTTGAATGTGCTAACTGAGGTCATAGGCATAAATCTGAAAGAAAACATGATCTAAATTTTCCAAAGAGCTCAAGTTCAAAAAATGATATTGGTGCAATTCTATGACATATAAAAGTGTGTCCTGTGCCTTACAACTTACTATGTTTTTGTCACTAAGAATACTGAGTATTCTAAGAATACTAAGTAAAGATGCTACACATCTGGTTTGACTACTTTGCTCATATGACAAAGGTATATCAAGTTTCCTCATTAAAAGTGCTTCACAAAGATTTGTTTTAAGAGTTGGAGATGTTCAGTTTAGGTCAAGAGAAATAGGTTTGGGGGGATAGTTATAGGGTGGGTGAAACAAAGAGGGAAAATATTTCCTATGCTCCCCAACATAAATTACTACATAAGTTGATATCAAATCATGAGTTTACATCTATTTACAAGACACTAATTTTCTGATATAATTGGACTAAACTTGCAACATTATGTCTTTCCAATCTATGATTTTATATGAAAATGAAACTGAAACATAAAGAAAATAATCAGATTTTTACCAAAGCCAGGAAAGCCTAATGTTTTCAATTTCTATACCATTTGAGTAATTTGATATTAAATGGATAAAAATTCTATTTATACAAGCAAATTTATGCTTAACATTTATAAAATTTACAGAAATATAAAATACAAACTTTCTGGGGTTGTTCATGATGGAATTATTTACTGTGCATTCCTTCACAGATATCATTCCTTTTATGTTTGATAAACATGTTTTATGTTTGATAAAAACATGGTCAACATCATTCTATTAGTGATGTCATATTTCTGTTCATACTATAAAATATCTAACAGAGTAAAGGCATATGATAAATAGAAAACATAACCCATGCTGATTGATTTTAACTGGAGTATATTCAACATACATCCCTAACACTGGAAAGACGTTAATCCACAGAAATATATATCCTTTATGTTTGAAGTACAACCCCACCTCTTGCTAGACATGTGGAAGAAAGGATATAATAACTAATTCTATCTCCCAGCTATTCCATGAGGTGTTTTATAGTTTAAATAGGTCCTTATTATTATTTTTAATTAGAAGATAAAACTAAGGTTTCTTTAATTATTAAATATTAGATATCATTCAGATGTCGTTATTCCATGATTAACTGTGCCCCTTCAGATTTGCCAATATAATTAAATATTCATTGTATTTGTTACATAGTTTTTCTTTATGTATTTATTTAGTTTGATTTTGAAAATATTTCCAATGTGAACTCCAACATGTGGAGAACTTGGAAGGTGACATTCTCATCCTTAAAATCAGATAAAGGTGGACAGACTTTCAGTCAATGATTCTTTCACCTATAAGAGAAATGAAGTTGCAGGACACTATGGCACTTTGACATCTAGAAAGACATGTGCATCTACAAAAATATAACAATTGAGATTTGCTAATTTGAAGCAAAAGACACTGGAAGAAAAACTAGTGGTGGGATTTAAAGGAATTAATGTGGGCATTTAAGACTTGGATGAATTGCTGGAGGATGAGTGTAGATTCTGCAGCCTCGCATGAAACGGAGGAAGTTCTGGGGTATGCAGTCTTGAGAGACCCGACAGCTTCATGGATTTTCATTCTAGGGACCTAACCTGGATTTGACAGGGAGAAAGGAAGAATAATCACTATGGAATTCTCCCATCGTCCCTCCTCTGTCACAAAAGTCTCCAGAGAAAAATGTTCTTTGCCAAAGTTTAATTTAGCAAAACAAAGGAATTCCTTCCCATTCAAGCCCTCTCCAGCCTTCTTGGCTCACCTAAGGGCACAAGATAACATAGTAAACAAGATTTAGGGGTTCCAAAAAATAAACTGCAAACTTTTTAGCCAAAAAATGGAAGAGGAGACAGAGAAAACAATACAAAAGAAACAAAACAAAACAAAACAACATAACACTGGGGAAATACTCATGAATCAGGGAAACTTAGACATGCAGATCTTCTAAAAGACTGATATTCCACTGTGAGATTATAGTGTGTTTCAAAGTCTCCCCCTAAACTCACCAAATAGAGGGAAAATGGGAAATTGTAGCTAACTGTATCTTTAGTTACCAAATATTCAATACAAAATTTTATAAAATATTTACAAAATATTCTCTAGGTACTGACCACCTTTCATAAATTTTTGTAATGAATATTTTGTAAATAAAGGTATAGCTGATTACAATTTCCCATTCTCCCCATGTGCAACAACTTCCAGAGGCAACTGCTGAGCATCCCATAGAATGTTCTCTCTTCCTAAACCCTATCACCAAATCAGGAGGGCTCCAGATAACAGCAGATTACACTTGGAAAATCTATGAGATACAGACTCGCTGATGAATCTAAAATTAGGGCTAAAATTCATGTGGACAAAAACACATAGGCATTAAGGGAATCTGAATCTGTACCACAGCAAACATCAACACTAGCCTACATTCTAACCATATTAATATAAATTCTCTCACTAACAGCTACTTTAGCCCAGTTTTTTTACCTGGCTTCTCAGAAAGTTACAAGGCATGTAAAAAAGATTAGAAAAAAACACATTTTAAGAGGGAAGGCAATCATTAGGAACAGACTCCAATATGACATGTGTATGGAAATTATCAGGTAGAGAATTAAAAATAACTATGATTAATATGTTAATGGTTCTCAAAAGTAAACAACATACACAAATGTGTAATGTGAACACAGACATGGAAACTTTAAGGGAACAAAAGGATATACTACAAACCAAAACACCATAACAGAAATGAATGTCCTTTTTGTGCACTTCAGTTGGCTCAACGTAGCTTAGGAAAGAATCGCTGAACTTGGAAAAACAGAAACGTTCCAATTTAGAATGCAAAGAGTTAAAAAATAAAATATCAGGACAGAACATACACGGACTATGAAAAAATTCTAAGAGGTATAATTATGCATTATTGGAATAGAGGTAGGGCAAGAAAAGAGAGGAGAGAAAGATAAATATTTGAAGTAAAAGTGGTCAATAAGTCTTTCCAAGACTAAGACAGATCCAAAAAGCTCAGACTATACTAGTCAAGGTAAGTACCAAATTCCCAATCAAAATATACATGTGCTGAAGCATGTCACACTCAAACTGTAGCCTGCAAAAGACACAGAGAAAATCTTGAAGAAAGACAGAGAGGTAAAATAAAACCTTCAATGGAGAAGAACCAGGGTAAACACTGTGGAAGACTCCTTATCAAAAATCATGTAATCCAAAATAGAGTGGAGTTTAATATGTAAAATCTGGAAGGCAAGACCCCACCAATTTAGAATTCTATACCTAGAAAAATTATTCTGCAAAATGAAGGAGGAAAAAAGTTTAGAAAAATGAAAACTGAGATAATCTACTCTCACTTGGCATTGCCTGAAAACACATGGTAAAAATAGTTTCTTCAGGTGGAGGAAAAAAGGACACGGGACAGAGATTTGGATCTCCATAAAGAAATGAAGAGCTTCCGAGAAGGACTGTATGAAAAAAATATAAATTAAAAAATTTTTCTGGTTGCTAATTAATCTAAACAATGACAGTCTGAAGTAATAATAGTAACAGTGCTTTGGGTAATTATAGCATATGGAAAGAAATGACAGCAACATGACAAATAATCAAAGGGAGGAACTGGAAACACTGTGTTATATGGTGGCAATGCTACATGTACAGTGGTATAGTGTCATTGGAAGATAGAATAAAATTCATTATATATGTATATATGATTATATATAAGCACTAAATCATTTTATGATAAAACTAGATATGCTAAGAGACAACATAAAACTATATAAAATGTCCAGTTAATACCGAGGAAGACAGAAAATAAATCAGAAAAGGAGACTACAGTACAAAACACAATGAATGGAAAACATTAAAAACCACGTGAGATATAAATATAAATATACGAATAAACATTATTAATGCAAATAGTATAAAAACACTAGTTAAAGAAAAATATCCTCATATTAAACAAAGTAAGACCCAACTATATGTTGTCTATAAAAAAGAACTTTAGGCTCATTGCCCATAGTACAGTGGTTATGGTGTCAGCCACATGCACCGAGGCTGCTGGGTTCAAACCCGGTCCAGGTCGGGTGAACAACAATGACAATTGCAACAACAACAACAAAAAATAGTCAGGCATTGTGGCAGGTGCCTGTAGTCCCAGCTACTTGGGAGGCTGAGGCAAGAGAATCCCTTAAGCCCAAGAGTCTGAGGTTTCTGTGAGCTGTGATGCCACAGTACTCTACCCAGGGTGACATAGTGAGACTCTGCATCAAAAAGAGAAAAAAGAAAAGAACTTTAAATATAAAGACTCAGGTTAAAGGTAAAGGGATGAAAAGATATATTTCATGTTAACAATAATCAAGAGACAGCAAATGTAGTGATACTGAATTTAGAAAAGATAGACTTCAGAACAAGAAAGATTATTGGGACAAAAAAGAACATTATCTAATCACAAAGGGACCAATTTTCCAAGAAGATATAACAACTGGAATTTGAATGCACTTATATTAGTCGGAGTTTTTCAGAGAAGCAGAATTAATAATAATGATAGATAGATAGATAGATGGATAGATAGATAATTTACCATGGGAAGTGGCTCACAGGATTCTGGAGTCTGAGATGCCTTATAATAGACCATCTGACAGCCAGTAATGTGTGACCCAGTCAAAGTTCAAAGGCTTCAGAATGAGGGAAGCTGATGATGTCAAGGGGCCAAGAACATGAGGGTCCACTGGGGCAAATTCTGAGGTCAAAAGGAGAACTTGAGGTCTGATCTCCAAGGGAAGAAAAGAAGGGTGTCTTAGTTTCAAAAGAGAGATTACATTTGACTTTCTTTTGCCTTTTTGTTACATTTGTGCCCACATTGCTTGAGGGTAGATATTCATTACTAAGTCCATGGTTTCAAATGCCAACCTCTTCCAGAAATACCCAGAGTTATTCAGAAACAATTTTTTGCAAGTTCAAGGTACATTCTATCCAGTCAAGTTGACACCTGAAATTAATCACAACCCTGAGAAGCAAAACTAATAGAACAGAAAAGATAAGTCATAGAATGTACTATCATTGATAGTGGCTTAACACTGCCCTCTAGTATTAATAGATCAGGCATGCAGGAATCAGTAAGAATATAGTTGACTTTAACAGTCTTATTCACCACCTTGTCCTAATTAACATTTGTAGAATATCACACTTAACAACAGCAGAACACACACTCTTCTCAGGTTCATATGGTATAGCATCCATGACAGAGCCCATGCTGAGGCCTAAAACACATCTTTACCAAAAAAAAAAAAAAAAATCATACAAAATATGTTTTGAGACCACAATGAAATCAAACTATAAATAAATCAGCAAGACAATCTACAAATACAGTTGAACTTCTATAAGTTGACCATCCAAGGGACTGTAACAAATTAGTCCACATACAGAGCTGCTCCTCATAAAGAGGTAGACCTAATGTATGGATACAAACACATGGTACATGTTCAGGTGGCTAATAAGACTATGAAAATTAGGTCAACTTCAGAATGTAGTCAAGGTAGGGAGATGGTCAACTATAGAGGTTCTACTGTCTTTGGAAATTAAGCAAAACACTTCTAAATAACCTATGGGACAAAGAAAAGTTTCAAGAGGAATGAATAGGGAAAATACTTTGAATTAAATTAAATAAATACTTAATTATATTTATTCATGAGTAAACATGAATACTCATCAAAACACTTTGGATGCAACAAAACCAGGGCTTAATGGTAATTTATAACATTATATGCATATATTAGAAAAATACAATCTAAATAAATAAATAAACAAATAAGTAAAATAATTTTTAAGAAATAAATAATTATATATCAAGGTCAATATATAATCCAGGGATATATACTAAAGTCATTTGCTTTCCTAGATAACAGCAATAAATAGCTGGGATTCAAAATTTAAAAGAAAATACACATATATATTTATAATACAGGAACTTCCCCTACTCCACCACTGCAAATAAGTATCTGGGTATAAATTTAACAAAATATGAATGGAAAGAGTATCCTGAAAGTACAAAACACTGATAAAATGAATTCAAGAAATACTATATTAATGATAAATTCCATTTTTTATAAATGGTAGTATCAATATTATTAAGATGTCAATTTAGCCTACCTAATTTTATCCATGAATTAAATGCAATTCAAATAAAAATGCCAGTAATAATTTTTTTCTTTTTTTTTTTTTAGATATCAAAACACTGACTTTAAGATTCATAGGGAAAGGCAAAGAACCTAGGATGGCAAACACAATACGAAAGCTGAAGAACGGAGTTGGAGAACTCGCATCATCTAATTTTAAGATGTACTATAAAGCTACAGTAAACAAGGGGCTGCACTGGCAAAATGATAAACACATAGATCAATGGAATAAAGTGAAGAGCATAGATAAACTCACACGAATACAATGAATAGATTTTTCACAAAGTAGCTAAAGTAATTTAGGGGAGAAAGGCTAGCTCTTTGTAAATTGTGCTAGAAGAATTGGATGTCAATATGGGTGATAGTAACAACAAAAACAACTCTAACCTTAGATCCAGACTTTACATCTTACACAGTTCACATATCACATATGTGAACACAGTTCACATATCACATATGTGATCACAGATCACATATCTATGATCTAGTTTAACATAAACTAGATCATAGATATAGATGCAAAGTGCAAAATTATAAAATTTCTAAAAGACTGAGGGGAACATGTAGTAGATGAATTTTTGATAAAATACTAGAAACATAATGAATGAAAAAATTGGCCAATTGGATTTTAAAATTACAATTTTCTGTTCTGTTACAGGGGTTGTAAGAAGAATCAAACTACAAGTCGCACAATTGGAGAAAAACTTTGCAAAACACATATCTTATAAGAAAAGTTATCCAAAATATACAAAATAGTCTCAATATTCAACATTAAGAAAACGAACAACTCAATTGAAAATGGGCAAAAGATCTAAACAGGCACCTTCATATCTTTGCGATTGTGATTCATGCTTCAATAAACATTTGGTGCAGGTTTTTTTTTTTTTTTTTTTTTTAGAGACAGAGTCTCACTTTGTCATACTCGGTAGAATGCTGTGACATCACAGCTCACAGCACCCTCCGGCTCTTGGACTTAGGTGATTCTTTTGCCTCAGCCTCCCGAGTAGCTGGGACTACAGATGCCTGCCGTAACTCCCAGCTATTTTTTTATTGCAGTTTGGCTGGGGCCAGGTTCGAACCTGCCACCCTCAGTATAGGGGCCTTGCACCTACTCACTGAGCCACAGGCACCGCCCAGTGTGCAGCTGTATTTTTAATGTAATGCCTCCTTTTAATGAAGGCGACACATTTAGTGAAATGTGTCCTTTCAGTAGACACCTACTAGTGGGATTGTTAGATCAAAAGGTAAGTCTACTTTTAGTTCTCTGAGAAATCTCTCTACTGCTTTTCATAGTGATTGTACTAATTTGTATTCTTAGACAACCTTCATAAGCATTGCTTTTCAACACATCCACACCAACAAATATTATATTCTGACTTGTTAATAATGGCCATTTTGACAGGGGTGAGCATTCTGGTTTTAATCTGCATGGCTCAGTGGGTAGGGCACCAGCCCCATATACCGAGGGTGGAGGGTTCAAATCCAGCCCCAGTCAAACTGCAACAAAAACAATAGCCAGGCATTATGGTGGGCGACTGTAGTTCCAGCTACTCTGGAGGCCATGGCACTCCACCAAGGACAATAAAGTGAGACTCTGTCTCTACAAAAAAATAAATAAATAAATAAATTGTATTTCTCTGATAATTATTGGTGTTGGGCATTTTTTATGTTTATTGTCCATTTGTCTATCTTTTTAAAAAAATTCATATCTTTTGCTCACTTTTTGACGTGGTTATTTGTTTTTTTCTTATTGATTTGTTTGTAGGTTCTGAATGTATCATTTTTTTGATGTGTAGTTTATGAATATTTTCCCCCATTCTGTACATTCTCCATTCATTCTGTTGATTATTTCCTTTGCTGTGTAGAAACATTTCATTTAACTTCCACTTATTTATTTTTCTTGCTGCTGTATTTGATTTTGGGGTCTTAGGCATAAACTCTTTGTGTAGGGCAAGATCTGGAAGCATTTGTCCTACATTTTCTTTTAGAAGTTTTATAATTTCTTTCACCAGTGTGTTGTAGTTCTTTTTGTAGAAATCTTTACCTCTTTGGTTAAGTATTTTATTTCCCTTGTAGCTATTTTAAATGGTTTTGAGTTATTGATTTGATTCTCATCCTGACTGCTATTTGTATATAGATATACTACTGATCTATACACATTAATTTTATAGCCTGAGATATTTTTTATCAATTTTAGGAGTCTTTTGAGGAGTCTGTAAGGTTTTGTGAGATAACAACATCAAGTAACTTACAAATGAAAGACACTCAACTAACAGCAGACTCTCAGAGAAAACCTTACAAGCTGGAAAGGAATAAGGTCCTATTTTCAATCTTCTTAAACAGAGTACTTGTCAGGAAATTTATATGTTTTATTCTGAAAAGCTAAGTTTCATAAATGAAAGAGAAATAAAGAATTTCCTAGACAAGCAAACACACAGGAATTTGTTATCATAGACACAGTCTGCAAGAAATCCTTAAAAGTTCTCCACTCTGAGAAGAATAATCGATGCCCTCTAATGTAAAAATAAACAAAAGCAAACACTCATGCTCTTATGAAACAGTTCACAAAGGAGAAAATAAAGCTGCTAGGTGTCAGTCATCAGCATGGCTGGTACAGTATCTAACACAACAGTGCTAATATGTAGTGGTCTAAGCACCCCCCATTAAAAGATATAGATTGATGGAAAGGATTGAAAACACACACACACAAATATATGCTGTTTCCAGGAAACCCACTAATTCATAAAGACTCTGATAGACTCAAGGTAAAGAGGTAAAAAAAAAGTTCCATGCAAATGGAATAAGAAGGGTAGCTGAGCAGGAGTAGCTATTCTTGTATTAGAAAAAAAATAGACACTAAAAGAGACATTAAATCAACAATGATCAAAAAAAAAAAACCAAAGATGTTCATTCTGTAATAAAAAGGGCATTGATTCAAGAAAATATAACAATCCTAAATGCATATACACGTAATACAAGAGCTCTTAGACTCATAAAACAAATACCACTAAAGAAAGAAACTATAACATCATAATAGACAGTGACTTCAAAATTTCACTGACAGAATAGATCATTGAGGCAGCAAATCTACAAGCAATGAACTTAATTGGGATTCTAGAAGAAATGGACCTAAAATACATTTTTAGAACATTCTACCCCAAACTTCAGAACATATATTCTTCTCATTAGCACATGGAACCAAGTCTTACCATGTGATCCAGTACTTACGCTCCTAGGTATTTACTCAATTGAGTTGAAAACCTGTAGTATACAGATTACTGTTTTACAGCACTGTTATTCATGATGGCCACAAACTGGAAGTAACCAAGGTATCTTTTAATAGTGAAATGGATAAATAAGTGAGTGGATAAACTGTGGAACATCCATATGAAACACTATTTGGTAATAAAACAAAATGAGCCATTAATCGAAGCAAAATCAAGGATGAAGTTTTGGCAAACATAAAAAAAGGGCACAGTATTAGATCAATTGTTGCTAGGAATTTGGGGCCAAGAAAGAGTTAAATAATTGAAGCATGGAAAATGCTTAGAATGGTCAAACTATTCATATGTAACGCCAATGGTCAAAACCCACAGCCCTTTATAAACAAAAAGTAAGGCTCAACATATGCAAATTATAAAAAATTATTTAAAAAGTCAGGGATGTCAGGGTGGAATTTAGGTCATGATAAATGTATATATTATGGGATAACCTCAAGAATAAGAATGGGTTCTGACTAAGTAGCTTTGGAAATGAACGGAGTATAAAAACAAGAGGCAAATGGAACTGGACAGAAGCACTTTAGTCGATAAAGTTGCTTCCCCTGGGGGTATGTGATAATTATTATAAAATAATTATTTATATATACTTGAATTAAAAATTCAATGGGCATTGAATGATGGAGACCAGTTCCTCACTATTGTAGGGTAAGTTATTGACAAGTGTTGAAAGCCAGAATAGCTCATGTGGACTAGAGCTGGAGACATCAGCATGAAATCATGTGTCTGACAATTAAGTTTACAGACTTGCCACCGTGTGCTTAGTTGGCAGTGCTACACAAACAACTCGGTAAGGTTTCATAACCTCCGTATATGTGTGTCACAACTGTGTTCTTGTCAACATGTAGCAGTATCTTGAAGAATAGTGTTCATGATTGCCGTTGGGTGCTTTTGTGTACCATATGATGACAGTACATATGTCATTCCAAAAAATAATAGATGGTCATTCCACAAACAAAATTTCCAAAATTTCTCTGAAGGGTGGACTAGGCATTGGCATCAGACATACATAGCTTCCCAAGAAAAGTACTTCAAAGGTGACCATAGAGATATTTACCAATTAGGTATGTAGCACTTTTTCTAGGATAAACCCACAAACTTAATTGTAATGGACGTGTATGTTCCTTATCCTATTAAACACAAACTAAAATTTATATTTTACAACATAATTGGTATAATGACATATTATTATATAATAATATTTTTATATAATAATATTTTGACCTTCAGTACCTCCAATGCCAAATGAATGATGTGGTTCTTTTAATCTGTATATGGAGAATGTTCATATGGTGCTAAGATGCTGAAAAACGGAAGTCACAGGTTACTTGACACCTATATCTATCTATTTTTCCCACGGAAATGCTCACAGCAGTTTTCAGCATCAAAGTCAAAAATTGGTGTGCACTGACAAGACATTAGCTAAGCAAATTGTGTAATATTCACACAATAAATACATAAAACACTATTAATGAATAGAAAGAACTGCTGATACATGTCATAAAATTGGTGAGTCTCAAAAACATCAAACTCAGCGGTAAAATTCTAGAAGATATTAAAATTATCTGTAGTAAAAAAAAAATCAAACTTGGAATAGTCCAAGCTTAACTGGTCAAGGCAATGTAGGAATTCTCAGGGGAGCTAGTAATATTACATGTCGTAATAGGAAGAAGGTGTATGCATTTGCCAAAACTCTTTGAAAGACATACTTAGGATGTGTGCGATTTACTACACATAAATATACCTCAAAAACTAAATCGAACTACAAAAAATATTAAGCTCTAATTAATAATTTCATGTTAAGGTATATAAGAGGAAGTGTAGAGGGTGTCTTTGTACCTTCAGCTTATTTTGAAATACATGAAAAAATGTGAAAAAGCTGATGTACCCAGAAACGATAGATGGGTAGATGTGTGATAAAGCAAAGTGCTAATTTGGGACATTTTGTAGGAACAATGAGCCACAAAGGTGTGCATATTCTAATCTCAGGAGCCTGTGAATGTATTACCTGACACAACAAAAGGGATTTTGCAGATATGATTAGGAATCTTGAGTTAGCAAGGTGTGGTAGTGTTTTCGTGTAGTCGCAGCTACTTGTGCAGTTGAAATGGGAGGACTGTTGGAGTCCGGGAGTTTAGAGCGCCAGTAAGTCTATAATTGTGTCACTGCCCTCTCCAATATAGGCAAAAGAGCGAGACCTCCCATCTCCGTCTCTCCCCCCTCACACACACATATTTCAAAGCGTTAATAGTGTACAAATATTGTTACTACATGTATACCTATACAGTGGTTAAATTGTACCTTTAAGTGTGTCTGTGACATATCTATCTAAAACCTTGTTAGAATCTTTCAAATGACCTTTATTTTCATGAAGATACTATAGAAAAACCAATAATTCATTATCAATTACTAAAGCATCTTCCTAATCCTTCAAACTTTCCCCAAGGTATTCTGTTTCTAAATATGGGATATGATTCCTTTGACTACCCACCAGCAATTGTTTCTTAGATCAAACCAGAACTTTTCTTTTCTTAGATGGCTTTGTGTCATTCATATTCATCCTGAAAATCTGATTCAATTCAGCAGATTATTATTTTATCTAGTTATCTTTTTAGTTATTTCAGTGTTAAAAAAAAACCTGGGCTTTTAAAAATTCTTTTTGTGTGTGTGCATTTTTTTTTCTTGCTTAGGATTTTTTTTGTCACTGCTTTCTCAATTTTTATCTTATATAGTGTATCTGGGACACATTGCCTGCTCTTTGCAGGCTTGTCATAAACTAAAATAAGTTTAAATATCTCAAGCGTTTGGTCTTTGCCCTAAATATGCTAAAGCAAGGGAAATCGTCTTTATTAATAATTCCACCTTTCTAAGCAAGTCATCACAGAAGAAGGGCAGCACATTAATTAATTAATACATGCACCCAGAGGAAAATTAAACAGTTGAAATAATAAATGTGGACATGTCTCTGAATATTTGAACTGAATTTTATTATTTAAGTTACCAGCAAATTTAATTTGTAGTCTGAAGCAAGATAATACTTAGAAGTGTTTTTATTCTTAGAACTAAGAATTCTAGCTCTCTTAGAGTTTATACCTTTGCTCTTTAAAATGTGTTATAACTACTTAGTACGGTCATACATTTAAAGCTGTTTAGTGACAAAATTTTTACATATAATTAATCAGGGCATTCATAGCAGAAAGACATTATTTTCCACACATAATTGTCATACACTGATATACATATATAGTTTGAGAATCCCTAAAGGAGTTTGGTTCATTTTATCTAATATAAAAAGTGGTCAAATATTTAGACTTTTTGAGATGTTACAATACTTGTATTAATAACGTCAGATGAATCAAGGGAAGGTGGTATGTGAAAGTGTGCTTAGTTTCGTTTGTGTTACATTCAGGGGTTATAAGAACTGATAAGTTCAACAGAATTGAAAGGAAATAAGTGTAGGTTTTAAAATTCTCCTTCAAATATTTGAAAAAAAAATTGTTTTCTGACTGCCCTGTTTAACATTGCAACCCTAGTCTCCTTAGAACATACTACTTTCTGTATAGTTTGGTGACGTGTTTCATTTATTGCCTATTCCCCTCCTTGTCATAAAGTAAGCCCCATAAGGAAAATGATTATTGTTCAGCTGTCTGACTGCTGTATCCCTAATGTTTACAGTAGATAAAAGTTCTCAATTAGGTGTGTGTTGTGACATTATAAATGCATATGGTGAATGACTATTTTCAACACTCATGACAAAATTCTAAGTTTACACTGATCTCATAAGACCATGAGACATTATTTAGAGAGGTAGATTTTTTGATGAAATTCAAGGTAGAATTATAAATTATCAAACTGAAAGGTTTTGGTTAAAGGCATCAATCATCATGACAAAGTGGTTCTTAACATTAATAACTATTAGCTCATTAATTTTTGGTAAATAAAATAAAATGATACAATTTCCGTTATTTTCTCCAGCTGTTCTAGCTGCATGAGATGATTCTTAGGCAAGTTGATCAAAGACTGTATTTTGGGGAAGTGCATTAGAAAGTGAGACGGGAAAGCTAAGAGAAAAGTTCTAGTATTTGGGAGAAATGAGTTTCTATTTTCACTATGATCTAGATTAAAAATATGGGACCTAAAAGCAGAATTAAAAGTTCAATTTAGAATTACAACGTCTTTTTCTTCTTGGCCAGGAATGATAAACTGAGGAAGATAGATCAATTTTTTTTTTCTAGAACCATTTAAAAATAGATTCTCATCTTTCTGAAGAAATTTTTTTGGTGGTCTATTTTAAGATATCAGATTAGCCAAAATGATCTTGCATTGTTCTTTTCAAGTGCTACAATCCTGACTTTAAATCTTTTTAACAGTTATGAAGGGGTAGAATATATGTTTCAAAGAAAGTATCAAGTTCAGATAATTGTCAGTAAAGTTCTCTTTGAGTATCAAAGTGAATCAAGTGCAATTTTACGTTAATTTTTAAAGTTACTTTTCTGCTGATATATTAGTGATTCTCGCTTTCTCTCTCTGTTTCTTTTTCATCGAGGTATATATTTCTAGTCCAAATCAAAGTCATACATAAAATAGAAACTTTTTTTCTCGTTTATTAAATTGGTGTTTTGTGCAGTATTTTCATTAGAAAAGACGCTCAAGAGAGGTAAAATTTTACCATTGTAATTTAATAGTATGTTTTCTATGGTTTAAATGAATCTCCCGAAGTTTATGTGCTGGAAATTTAATTTCCAGTGCAACCAGTATTGAGAAGTAAGGCCTAATAAGAGGTAATTAGGTCATAAGAGCTCTGCCCTCCTGAATAGATTAATGTCTTTATTGTAAGAGTGGTAAGTAGATTATTTTAAAAGTGAATTCAGCCCACTCCAAACTGGCTTTCTTTTCCAAACTACCTTGCCCTTCACTTTCTGCTGTAGAATGATACAGCAAGAAAGCCCTCACCAGAAACAGTTTCCTCCACCTTGAACCTGAACCTGGCATTCCCAGCCCCTGGAAATGTAAGTTTGTTTTTTCTTTATAAATTATCCAGTCAGTGGTATATCATTATAGCAACACAAAAGGGACTACAATAATGGCATTTTACATTTCTCAATCAGGAATTAAACAGGATATCTAGACCTAACGTACTGATAATTACCCTGTTTTGATTTGGTATTCCACAGGGTAATTTGTTGAACCTGCAGTTTATTTGCTTAAAACCTTTGAACCGGATGGCACCTGTGGCTCAAAGGAGTAGGGCACTGGCCCCATATGCCAGAAGTGGTGGATTCAAACCCAGCCCTGGCCAAAAAAAAAAACTTTTGAACTTTTGCTTATGTTATCCTGTGGCAATGGGAACCCAGAATTTGATCTCAGGATGCCAAAATTGGTCTGATTATGATTATAAACCAATGGAGAAAAAGAAATGTGCATGTGTGTGTGTGTAAAATATTGTTTGAGCTCCAGAACTCTCTTGAATCTAAAGAAACTTGATCCCTCAACAGGTCATTAATTATAAGATCATACTTCACTTATATTTCTTTTTTCATCATATCAGAAAATGAAATTAAGTACCCTATGTTTGATCTATTATGCTTCTTTATCCAAACAAGCCAAACAGATTCAATGTAAAATTTCAGCACTTGGACAGAGGTCTTCCACAGGGTGGGGAAATGAGAATTCAAATCCGAAAGCCGCCTCCCACAATTTGGGGGAAAATTCCTTCTTTTAGAACTCTGGGAGTCTTCTGTCACAGTTCTGGTCCTGACCAAGATCTCATCTGTGACCCAGGATCCAGCTGGGTCTCTGGTTGCTCCAACTCCCTCTGTCTCAACCCACAGCCTTTAGGATATCCCTTTCTTAATTCCCCTGCTGTTGTCCATGAATCTTGGATGCCTATCTTGCCCCCTTAGATCCCCACCATCTTTTCTAAGAGTTGTCCTGCAAAGCCCAGGGATACGGTTTCCCATATACACCAGGGGACCCAGTCTATCTGGGCTCCTCCTCCATTCCCAGCAGGGAAATTAGGTCTGAGGCAGCTCCTCATAATGGGATTACACAAAAATGGTCCTCCTGCTGGACTAATGTGGTCTTATAATTAATTTATATTTCTAATTTATGTAATTGGAAGCAAAATAATTCTGCTTATAGGGATGACTATAAACAAATGAATAATTTTTTGGAGTCTATTTGACCACACATTATCCTACTTGGGCAGATGTACACAGCTGTCAATTTTTTTTTTTTTAATTTCTGAAGAATGCTGTATTCTTTACAAGAGGCTAAAGGCTATAAGCAGAATATATGAATAGCCTTGTGAGGACTGGATCTAGTTTAATGCTCTCTATTCATGACCCCAAGTGGAAGCCAAACAATGGAGCCAAAGGCAAGATCCTACACTACTGGGACAGAATTTTAGTTGGGCTCAGGAAAATAATCCCTGAAATCAAAAGTCTAAGTTCTGGAATTACACAACAAGATGGGGCAGATGCTAATCCATCTGCATTTTTAGAAAGAATTTTAGGAGCTTAGTGAAAGTATACAAAGGTAGACCTAGGGCACCTGAAACCTTGAGACTAATTAACATGACCATTATGGGCTCAAAGCATGCCTGATATTCAGCAAGAGTAAGAAAAGCAGAAGGTGCTTTAATCTTGCTAAAATCTCACTTAGTTGAAAGGTTTTAAAAATTGTGAAAAGGCTAAAGAACAACAAAAGCGGGAGGGGAAGAAAATAAAATGCATGAAATGAAATAGCAGGCTAAATTTTGGGCAGTAGCCCTAAGGAGGACCTCCAATGGGACTAACCAAAGAAGCTTCCAACCTCAAAGAGAGGAAAAAAGAATTTACCAAAGGCCCTCCCTAGAGGAAGATCAATGTACTTGTTATAAAGAGGAAGGTCACTGGGAGAAGGGCTGCCCCACACTGGAGCAAAAGGACAGTAGGGAGCCTGCCCTGCAGTGGCCAGGCTAGTTGGAGAAGACAGACTGACAGGTTCTATCAGCCTATACTTTAGCTTCTTCTTGGGCTTTTTCTAAGACAGAAGGAGTTATAACACCTTTAAGAATTATAGTGGGTGTTATAGCTCTCACATCTCTCACAATGAAGCCAAAGTAACAAATTGACAGACTGGTTGATTTTTTGATTGCAACTAGTACAATATACTCAGTTCTAGATCTCAAGTGCTCTAGGCTCACTTAAGACTCATTCTTGGTAACTGCAGTGTGTCTCAAAAATATTTTCTCTAGCCTTTGGTTATGCTGTGGAAGTTTTTTCATCATACACAGTTTCCCTTACCTATCAGAATTTCCCATCCCAATTGTGAGGTTGAGATCTTCTAAATTGCAGCTTGAATGGCCTCTTGGAACAAATGAGTTCATATCAGAGTTCCTCCAGAACATACCTGACTTCGAAAGCATCCCTGCTCACTCTCCTGGCTGTTTCTGAAGTTCTGCCCACTGAGGTGTGGGCTACAGAACAGCAGAGAACAGCACAGAACAGCAGGAAAGGGCATGTGGACTCCATCTTTATTGCAGTAAAACCAGAAATTTCTTCCCATCCCACACTCAGGCAGTGGCCATTCAAACTTCAAGCTAGGAAGGTCTTCTACCTCTAGTTTCAGCCTTTGTAAACTATGGACGTCTTTGACCCTTTCATCCTCTTTACAATGCCCCCAATTGCTGGTTCAAAACTTGGAACTCAGGAATACAGGTGTATTCAAGATCTAAGAGCAATAAACCGGAGATTGGAGGATATTTATTCTATAATATCTAATCTCTACACTCTCTTGAATGCTTTACCTGGAAGTTTTGCCTAGTTTTCAGTAACAGATTTAAAACATGCTTTCTTTTGCATTTCCTTTTTCTGCCATATCCCAAGAACTATTTCCTTTCAAATAGGAACACTTAGTCCAGTATTGTTGGACTGTCGTTTCTAAAAGGCATTTATAAATTCCCTAATGATCTTCACTGATATTTTGGCCAGATATTTAAGGGAAATAGTTTGGGGCAAGGGTACAATTTTATAGTATGTAGATATTATCCTGATGGGCAGTGAGGTTGAAGCTGAAATCAAGGCAAGATGCCGTAACAATATTAAGTTTTCTGCTGACACAGGATGTAATGTATCTCAGGAAAATTCAGATCTCACATTCCAGTGTCAAATACTTGGGAGTCTGAGTTGTGTTAGGGAACTCAGAACCTCCTCCCAGATTGAGGAGAGGCTGTAAACTGACTAGAAGTCCCCACCACCCGTAAGCAGTTGCCAGGATTCTTGGTTTTGAGTTTTGCAGGACTTGTATTCCTAACTTGAAGTTAATAGCAATCCTCCCACGAAGCCTTACAAAGGGAAGAGTAAGAACCCCTCTTTAGACTGGTGAATGCCACAAGAATTTCTTGACTATTGAAGAGAATGAAATGACTGCCCCCACGTTGGACCTTCAGACTTACTCAAGCCTTGTTATTTGTTCATTCGGGAAAGTCAAGGAATTGATGTTGGGGTATTGTCAAAAACTTGGAGGATTTCAGAAGCAACCTATAGCTAATTTCTCTAAGTAATTATATGTAGTGACCAAAGGATTGCCTACTTGTCTGAAAGCAGTAGCTGCTACTGGTGATATCTTGCAAGTAGCTGAAAAGTTCACATCCAGACAAACTAAAACAGTCCACTCTATGTGTGATGTTTTACCATTGCTGGAACAGAGAGGGAGCTACTGGTTACAAGGTGGTCAGTTGAGCAAGTCTCAGGCTGCCTTGTCAGATGATCCCAATATGGCTTTAAAGGTGGTGTCTACCTTAAGTCCCACCACATAGCCATAGCTAACTGATCAATTCTCTTTTCCTGGCTCATTGATCAAAGCTGACCAGATGGGATTACTCAGCCTTCACTAGAACCAAATGAGGAGTTGTTCATGGTCAGGAGCAGCTTCATGTAACAGGGACAAGAAGGTTAAGTATGTGTAGTTAAGAAATCAGCTTGGGCAAAAATTTTATGAGGAGGACCCCTCAGGCTATTGATGCAATGTCAAAAATACACTTTTGGGACCTACTCAAACAAAAAACCTTCTGCACAGCCAAGAACACAGTAAATAAAGTGAGTAGACAGACCTCAGAATGGGAGAAGATATTTGCTGGCTATGTCTCAGACAAAGGTTTAATAACCAGAATCCATAGAGAACTCAAATGTATTAGCAAGAAAAAAACAAGTGATCCCATCTCAGGGTGGGCAAGGAACTTGAAAAGAAATTTCTCTAAAGAAGATAGGCTCATGGCCTACAGATATATGAAAAAATGCTCACTATCTTTAATCATTAGAGAAATGCAAATCAAAACTACTTTGAGATATCACCTAACTCCATTAAGATTAACCCATATCACAAAATCCCCAAACCAGAGATTTTGGCATGGATGCAGAGAAAAGGGAACCCTTCTACACTGCTGATGGGAATGCAAATTAATTCATTCTTTTGGAAAGACTTCTGGAGAACACTTAGAGAACTAAAAATCGACCTGCCATTTGATCCTGCAATTCCTTTATTAGGTATATATCCAGAAGATCAAAAATCACATTACAACAAAGATATTTGCATCAGAATGTTTGTTGCAGCTCAATTCATAATTGCTAGGTCATGGAAGAAGCCCAAGTGCCCATCAACCCATGACTGGATTAATAAGTTGTGGTATATGTATACCATGGAATATTATGCAGCCCTAAAGAAAGATGGAGACTTTACTTCCTTCATGTTTGTATGGAGGGAACTAAAAATGTTCTTCTTAGCAAAGTATCTCAAGAATGGAAGAAAAAGTATCCAATGTACACAGCCCTATTTTGAAACTAATTTATAGCTTTCATAGGAATGTTATAACCTAATTATAGTCTTAGAATATGGGGAGGGGAGTGAGGAGAAGGCAGAGGAGTGGATGGGTGGAGGGAAGGTGATTGGAGGGGTCACCTCTATGGTTTATCCTATGAGGGTACAAGTGAATCTTTCTAAAAGCAGAGTATGAATGTCTTAACTCAATAACTAAGAAAATGACATGAAGGTTACATTAACTAGTTTGATGAGAGTATTTCAAAATGTATATGAAAACACCATGCTGTACCCCATGATTGCATTAATGTACACAGCTATGATTTAATAAAAAAAAATCTTTAAAAAAAAAGTATGCATAGTTATTGGCCAATGGGAAATTAGGTCTCCAGCTTCATCTCCTAGGATGTTTTCCCAGAAGCCTGAGCTTACTGTGCCAAGTGGAGCTTTATACTGTAGGAGAAGCAGGCAGATTATTATTTCTACTAATTCTAAGTATATCTTCATGGTTACATTTTGACCATGGAACCAAGAGCAACTTATACCCCGAAATAATGAAATTAAATATGGGCCACAGATCCTTGAACTCCTAGGTGGCTTTCACACATTGTTTCAACACCAGAAAATAGACACCCTATAGAGCTAAAGGAAATGCACATTCACACTTAGTGGCCAAGAGAGCAACTTGGCAATTGTCCAACCAATTGAATTTAATCCTCTCTCTCCAGTTGGACAGCCATGACCCCAACTAGTTTGAAATAGACTTAGATAATAATAATAAAAAAAAAGAAATAGACTTAGACAGAGCTAAAGAATGGGGATTTGATTAATATAATGCCAAAAATTGCTTATATGTGAAGAAGGAAAAGTCCTTCTTCCAGGAGGCCCTTATTAGAGCTGTATTTGTTTTGTTTTTCTTGAAATTTTCAAATATCCATGCACTGTGGTGTTGGATATCCACGTACGATCTCAGCTTATCTCAAAGATCAGTGAACTAAAGGTTTCCTTTATTTTCATGAGTTCAAAAATATCCAAAATATAAATAGAAAAAAAAAAAACAGATTTAGGGTCAGATTCTAAAATGATCATTTTCTTACTAAAGAGTCCTATCAAGAGTGTATATGCCATTTTATTTAGCATTTCCCATCTCCACATAAATACAAATATACACACCTTCTGTTGCTAATTGTGTTGTGAGCTATTTCAGAGACGAGGAATGACAAATCTGTCCCTGTATAATTTGGGCAGAGTTTGCCTGTGTGGCACTAAACACTATTAAAAAAAAAAAAAAAAAGAACAGCTGCAGAACTTGAAGTGATGAAAACATTTAAATTTTCAGCATCCAACCCTATCTTAAGACTTCAGTTTAAAAAATGGGAACATGAAAGATATACAGACTATATTATATATTATGATGAAATGGATCTTTCTTTTCAGACTTCTAGAAACATCATGAGATTGCATAGCCTGATTTATAAGAGATTTTGAGGCAAGTTTCAGGCTTTCATCATTCAAACCTGGAGTTTGTTTATTTCATTTTTCACTCACTAAAAGAAGAGTTTTAAGCTTGTGCTTAAAGACCTATATGCTACATGTACATGGGCACTTGAGTTGCTCTACACATATGTACTAACTAAACTGTGACCATTATTTTATCACTGTGACCTGGGTGAGGATTCAGACTTTCTTTATACTTTTATTTGTAATAAAAGAAATTCTGAGCTGCAGAGAATGTTCAATACACATATATTTATCTTCACAAAACCTTGTGAAAGCCTGTAGATGACATTATAGGACAGGAACTGGTTAAATAGAAAGCTCACTACCTCATATAATTGGAGAAAAATACAGTGCCCATGCCTTATAGATCAGTAACCCTTTGTTAAGACCCTGAAAGAGTAAGAAATGTACCTCGACCAATTTAAAACTATTGTTTTTCTACCAGTGATCAAAACGTGGAACAACTATCAAGAAACTGAATAATTACTCTGGGAGACAGAGAGATGAGCCTTCCTTCATCCTGCTTCAGTAAGAATTTGCCCCACAGCTTGGAGGGGTGTGCAGTTCTACATCCATGAGTGAGTACATGAGAATATAAAAGTGTGGGCACATTGCCCCATATAGGGAATATAAATAATGCATGTCAGCGTTGCTGGGTCTGTGAGTCAGTCTGAGCTCTCCCTTCCATCTTCCTTTCCTCTCTTTCCTTCACAGTAGTTAATCCCTAAAACAAAACAAAAAAAAATTGTACCCCAAAATGTGTCTCGGTATCTGCCTACATAAAACCAGGGGCACTTATATCATTTGTGAGGTTTGGGCAAGTAGAAACCCCACAGACTCTTCTTAATAAAGTATCTGAGTGCATTTTTGATTTCTAATTACTCAATGGCTTTTAAGCCCCAGCACAAGCCACTAAGAAAGCTTTCATTCTCTTCCTTTTTGCCATATGGGAAAGAGCAAACAGGCAAACACAGCTCCCATACAGATATTCTCATACAGACTTGTCTCAACCAAGTAGGAACCAAAGCCATTTTCCCCTCATTCATTCGAGCTATTTTGAACCTGCTAGGGAGCCTACCACACTCTCTCCAGAAACCCTCATTACTTGCCTAATACCTTTTAATACTCTGTTGGTACATGGGTCAGTGTCCAAACCAATTTCGAGTAGGGAGTGGATCCTTCACTTAACAGGGCATCACAAAATGTTCTTACTCAAAAGTTATTAAATCTCTCAACTGTAACAACAGAGCATTAAACTAATTCTGAGGCCAGGCTTAGCATGGGGTCATGTGCACCTGGACAGGTCACACACACATTGAGCCAGCCCTGTTTAAACCCAACCTCCATTATCAACTGTAGCTTGGCTTTGTCTTGATTTAGTGATCTTAGTTCACAAATTGCCAAACTGCTCTTGGCATTATTGATAGTTTTCTTTCTCTCACAACAAACATCTAATCAATTATCATTTTATTGCTTTAATTTAAAAATGCAGGGTGGTCGCCCTTTATATAAAGCTTGACTTTCGATTTCCAGAAGGATCCCATAATCAATGCACAATGATCTTTATATTGGACAATCTTTAAAGCTCCTTTAACTGGTCTCCCTTCTTTATCTCTGTAGCCCTGTTGGCAGATTTTTATCTAGAAGCCAGAGTTATCATTTTTAAACCCAAGCAGACTTATGCCACTTTTTTATTTGAAATACTCATATGACCTCTATCTTACAAATGTAAGAAAGCATAAAGGTCACACATAACAGGACCCCAATTTTTTTTTGAATAAATATCTTATCTTTCTTCTTCTTCTTCTTTTCTTTTCTTTTTTTTCTTTCTTTCTTTTTTTTTTTTTTGAGACAGTATCGCTCTCTTGCCCCAGGCTAGAGTGCTCTGGTGTCATAGCTCATAGCAACCTCAAATTCTTGGGCTCAAGTCATCCTCCTGCCTCAGCCTCCCAAGTAGCTAGGACTACAGGCACCTGCCACAATGCCTGGCTAATTTTTCTGTTTCTAGTAGAGACAAGGTATTGCTCTTCACTCAGGCTATTCTCCAACTCCTGAGCTTAAGCAGTCCACCCATCCCTGCCTCCCGGAGTGCTAGGATTAAAGGCATGAGTCACCACATTGAGCCAATATCCTACCTTTCATTCACTTCTTTCCCACTGTATTCATTTTCACATCCTTCCTAAAACAAGCCAAGCATGCTCCTGCCTCAGTCTTTATACCCATTATTTGCTCTGTACCTGAGTCACCTTTACCCAACTTTGCTCAAATTCCACTTTCTTAATGGGTCTTTCTATTATTATTCAAATTAAAATGACAACTCTGTTCCTGAGCCTGATCATCAATCATTAACTGTGTACATTCTTCCTGGGTTTTTTTGCTTGCAATACTTTTAATTGTTTGCATTTAAAAAATATATACACACCATTAATTGTCTGCATTTTAAATATATATACACATCATTAATTGTTTGCATTTTAAATCTATATACACACCATTATATGCACATACATATATATAATAGATACATTTATTTATTTTGTCTATTGTATGTCTCCTGACCGTAGAATAAAAGTTTCATGATAGCAGGAATCTTTATGTGTCTGTCACATAGCAAACGTCAATAAATAATTATGAATTAAGTAATAGAAGTACATCTATTGATAGAGGTCTGATAAAATAACCCCTGGTTCTTTACACGTTCTAACAATCTAAGACACATTTGATGTTACATTAGTGACTGCCCAAATATTCTCTGCAAGGACAAATGTAGGGACTGAATACCTGTGGGTAAGACTGAAGATGTAGGAAATGCAAATTATTTTTAAAAGACGGGACATTGAAAACGCAGAGAAACATATGCTAATGAAATAACTCAAAAGATGAACACTTTGTGAGTAATGATAGATGATAATTTCAAAACTGTTGTATAACTCATCAAAAATGACAAGATAGTCTGAATTTGGTGAAAAGTGCTGGCCAAAACATTGCTGAATTGAGATTAGTTCATGGTGGCTTTAGCTATCGTAGCTTATGTTATTAGTGGGAAAGGGAGCTAGTGTTTTCTCAGGCAGCTATTCTAGCTTGCAGGGTGTTATGTGTATAACTGTGGATGTGTGTGTGTTTAAACAAGGGGTGGGCAATTTATTGCCAAGTGCATTAGATACACTGGCACTTTTGTAATTAGGAAAAAAGACAGACAAAATCTAGCCCCCTTTTTAGAAATATCTTTCGGTGTTTCGGATTGTTTAAGCTTTGTCCTTAACGTTTTGGCAGAGGTACCAAAAGGCTGTTGTCAAATTTGTCATAACTTGATATTAAAATATGGATGCATTAATCGTACAATGACCTTTTTCCCTGAACTTGGTCCTAGAAAAAAGTGCTGCATCTTTTGTAAGTAACTTCCAAGGAGGCTATCATACTGCATTCAAATATAAGCTTTTATCCAGTTAATCATCAAGCCTTACCCACTTTCATCAATGTTTGGGAGCTTAATTCCAGGATTACTCATCCCCCCAAAAGCTAAATATGAAAATCAGAAGCACAGACCCAAACAATAGAACTTTTATACCATGATAATTAGAAAAGGAACCTATTACCCAGGATTATAATTAGTGACTAACATATTAAATGACCTTTAACATTTACCTTAAGCCCCGGATTTCTGGAAAACCAGCAAGGTTATGAATGCCATATTAGTGATCTTTAATCTTTATTACTGCTGTGGACAGAATTTTAATGATTTTTAAATAGGCAGTGGTCACTAACATATCCCTATTAAAATAAAAAAATCTCATAAAAAATTAAATGGATTAAGACTTCAAATGTACCATCATCAAAAGTATTATCTAATTATGGAGTTCAGTGAACAGGCCAAGTGAAATGGTTGGTAATATTAGTTATTTGCCACATGGGAATGCCCAGGATTTATGCACAAATAGATTCTGCTTCTGTTGCAACATAGTAATTAAGAATTTGTCAGGGAAATTTGACCCTCTAGGGTAGAAATTACTTTGTAAAATAAGAATGGCAGAGCACTAGTCTCCTTGCTGCATATAATTTAACTTGATTATTTATACATCAAAGAGAGTCTGCAGTGACTGCGGTATAATATTTAAGTAGAGGCATATTAAAGAAAGAAGCATCTAGTGAAATCTTTTTCCCCAAATCTCCGTGAGAAAATAGAAGAAATTTTCATAAAGCATTTCATTTTGCATATAAATTGGGGCCTAGATTGTGCCTGTGAATTTACTGCTGTCAAATTTAATTTTTCTTTAATTCTTCAGGCCCAGATGTGAAAGGCTCTGTGTGCAGGCTGCAATTTTCAATGCTTACAGGTAGCTCCCGGATCGATAATGTGTCTTTATGAGAAATTACCGTTAATGTTATTGAGTATGCATTTTGTTTTATAGGATAATAAGGTAATATGAAATGCCAATTCATTCATTAGAAGGGAGCTAAGTGCTTAAATGAAATGGGTGACAGGTCTGAAAAAAGATGTAGTCATGGGCAGGAAGGCAAGAATGGACTTTTAATGACCTCCTATTTAAAGGTTTAACCGTGTTTTTGCATTTTCTTTTTCTACATGATTTAATCTATAAGATGAAGAACTTTATTTAAATTGGGGGATGTATTTTGGCTATAAATGCCATGAAATAAATAAATAAATAACAACTTGGTTTCAGAACATTTTTCTAATGGGTTACCTCTCTTGGGATCCCGACACCTAAATTAACCAAAAGCAGACAGTCCAGTACAAAGGAAATGTTAGGAAAACCATCAAGTAATAAAAGAATGCCACAAACAAGACCAAAACATACTTTGTAATGAAAGAAATACATATTTAATATCCCTTTTGCTGAAGTACACTGCTATACAAGCTAATTTTAATGCAACCCCAAAACACAAGAACATGCAGAATTTAAGAAACTATGACCAAAGTGATAGAAGATCAGGCTAAGAAACAACTTTTTAAAAACATTTATTTAAACTGAATGTGAATTTTGTGTTGATTTAGAACATGATATTTTGTCAATAAGGAAAACAAGCTTCGTTCTTTCATTAGTAAAAGTTCTGATCCAGCCTTTGGTTATTAAGCTGAGGGCCTTTCTTTTTTTTTTTTCCTTTTTTTTAAAATTTGTTTTTTATTAGATCATAATTGTGTACATTAATTCTCTCACAGGATACAGTGTGTTACTTCCATATGCAGTTTGGAAAACTCTTATCCAAGTGTGAGGGCCTTTCTAATAATAATCATCTAAAAATTTGAATGGACTCATTAATTTGATTCTTGGGATTTTATAAAGATTCAGTAGGTACTCTACAAGAAAAGCATTATTTGGGTAATTCAGTTAAATAAGGTTTTTGAACAAACATAAATAAACCTGCATATGCCATTGTACAATTTGAAGCAAAATGGCTTGCTTTTTGCATCTTACTATCTCAATTATATGTAATCCTGAAACCAATTCAAACTTCATAATGAAAAAGACACTAAAATATTTAAAGATGTTCCCAAGTCAATCACTCAGACCCAAAGCAATGGGGCAGGGACATTCACAACTATGAACAAAATGAAATAAATAAATTGAACACTTGATGATCCAAATTATATTGATACTTTTACAGGTTGAAACAGTTCAAGCTCATATAAGCCAAAGTGCATTGCTTTATTTCAGTGTCTGAAAAGTCAAACTGTGGAAGACAATATTATGTAATGCAAATGGGGAAGGTTTAGAGTCGAAAAACTCTGGATCAGAGCTCGGTACTCAAGCCTACTAGCCGTTTAAACTCAGAAAAATTATTTAATCTACCTAAATCAGCTTCGTTGTCATAATATGGACTCAAAAATATCTAATTTGGCACAGCCAATGGCCATGCGTTGAAGCTGAACTAAAATCTGCCCGCATCTGAACTGTGAGTGCTGTTCTCCACAGCCTCCCATCCTGTTCACTCCCAGTCCCTTGCTGACTGGTTTTACAGAAACACCCAGTCGCCTGACCCCACTGTGCCATCTTCTCTTAGCTCAGCTGGGCATCCCGAGGCTCCCGTCCTCTCCCTCACTTGCATCCTACTGCTTATCATCTGAATCATTTCACCAACAAACTCAGTGCCTTGCACCCTTACCTTTACAAACAACTGAGAACATTTCAATCCCGAGTGAATCCCAGTATCCACTTTCTCCACTGTAAGGCAGGCAGGCTCAGCACTGGTAAAGAAGTGCCACCATGTAAACATTCATGTGGCCACAAATTTATATATTCAATCCCAGTTAGTTTCTCAGATTTTTCTGACAATCATCCGCTTCCTTGATCAATTTTCTTTTTCTTTCTTTCTTTCTTTTTTTTGCAGTTTTTGGCCAGGGCTGGGTTTAAACCCACCACCTCTGGCATATGAGGCCGGCGCCCTACTCCTTTGAGCCACAGGTGCCACCCTGATCAATTCTCTTTTTTACTTATTTCAGCCACTACTCCACCTTTATCCTCAAGGCCTCTCCACTCTTTCATCCTTACTCTCACTGGCCAAACACCTACATTAGGAAATTTGAATTCGTGGAACATGGACTTTTTGCTCCTCTGCCCTTCACCTTCACCTTTTCTGTACCCCACTTGCCTTCTGGGAGAAGTGTGTGCTTCTCTTCAAGGCCAACCAGGAAGCAGATATCCATTCTTTATTTTCTAAATGTGCTTCAAGGCTTTAGTTCATCACTTCCATCCTTTAATTCCTTCTGCCTTATTCTTGCCTTTCTGTGTAGCTTTCAAACATGTATAATCTATGTCTAAGCAAACCCTCCTTCCAAGGAAAAAAAATAATTAAAAATAAAGTGAAAGCTCCCTGTTTCCCTTGAATTCCTCTTTCCCCTCTACCAGCATGTTCCTTGAAATGAGAAGCCCTTTCCTTACTTCTCCTTCTTCAACACCCCGATACTTTTATCCTCTATCATTTCACAGAAACTCTTTTATCAGCGTAACCAATGACTTCCCAGTCACAAACCTGTTGTTGTTTGTTTGTTCGTTTTAAGCTTTTTCGACCTAGTAGAACACCGGCACTGTTACCAGTCATTTCTAGTTAACCAGGAAAGAAACAAGTTTCTTTGCTTTGTCTTCAACAACCTCCAATGTATTATTTTCTTCCCCTCACTCCTTAAATATCGCTCCACATTGATCGCTGGTTATTCTCACTCCCCATACTCTTCATGAAGACCTTTTCCCCACTTACCTAGTGTTAGCTATAAACCAATGATTATGATTCTTCATTATGTATTTCTAATGCCGCTACTTACGCTGAGGTTCCAATTCATATGTTCAACCATCTGCTGGATATCTTCAGTGTTACCTCAAGGTTGCCCTAAAATGATCTTTTCCATATCAATGGTTCCTGTCTGTCTACTCTACCTCTCAAGAACAATTATCCACGTACAAAATTTAGGATATAATGTCAAAACTTATTTTCCTTACCCCAACTCCCAGGTAATCTACTAAACTTGCACACCAAATTATTTACACATTTATAATCTTTCCACAAACCATCGCATCATCATTCCCTTAGTACAGATCCTCCTCATGCCTAACCTATTTGGTGCCAAACTTCTCTCTTTGCTTGGAGGATTCCTTTCTTCCCATTTGTCTTCCATGAAATTATCATTAATATTCTATCTAACATAAAATCTGATCGCATTACTTGTATGCCTTTGAACCCTTCCGTGGAACCCTGTTGCCTATAAAATCCTGGCTATTATCCACCATGGGGCCCTCCATGACCTATCGAACTCTCTTACCTCATCTCCTGCCTTGTCCTGCCTCTTGGTTTATGCACTTGAAATCAAATGACTTGCTGTTTCTCTCGGGCACCATGCTGTTTCACAGCTCTGTGCTTTAGCTCACGCTGCTTAACTGCCCTGAATGCACTTCCTTACATTCCTTAAAACGTTAGTTCTCACCATTCTCTCCTCTCAGGAAATTTCCCTGTGTCTCCTTAGTCTAAGCGTAAATACCCTGAGCTCCCCTGTGGATTTTGCATCTCCATAACCCTGCTTTTTTTTAAGAGACAAAGTCTCATTTTGTCACCTTCGGTAGAGTGCCAGGGGACCCTGATTTTATATCATATTGAAATGTTTGTCTTTTTTCACCCTACTTGATGTAGCATCTCTTCAGCACGGGCCATATCTTCTTCTTTGAGACTAATTATCTAAGTTTCTTGACTTTCTGGAGTGAGGCATAAATGGCTTTACTTTTCCTATAACTGGTACTATGCAAGTTGTCACCTCCCACTTTCTCACTTAGTCTTGGCTTAACTGTAATGACAACTCTGTTCATTTCTCTAAGGGCTTCATAATTTTAGCCAGTAGAAGAGCAAATGTCTAGTTTCAAAGACCCAGAGGTATCTGTTGGAATATATTTTTTAGTATCTAATCAAATGCTCTTCTAAAGACACTTTCTCCTCTCTCGTCACTCTGTCACTGCTTCTCTTTGTAACTCTATTTGTAGTCATCCTCTGTGGGGCAAGCGTCTACATGGAACACACTAGCTGGTACCTAAGATTGCTAGTGGAGTAGGATGCACTCACCTGATTTCCTGTCAAGACCAAGTGGGTTTCGGTCTGTGCTCCTACATGTACACACACACACACACATACACAAACACACACACCCAGACTCACTGCTATTACTGTTAGTTTTATCAAATTTACTAAATAGTGTTTTTGGAGTGTACAACAGGATAGGATAGCCACCTTTTAAAGCATTATCTTTTGCCATAGTGGTTCAAATGGTGGCTGCAGCATTGGAATATCCTCTGTGAAACCTCCACGTCCACCGCTGTATCTTTCTCAGCCCCAGCAGTGTTAGGCACTTGTGAATCCAGCAGCTCACAACTTTCTGAAGTCAGACAGTGAATATCCCCAAATAACCAGAGAGGAACCCTAATTTAAGGAATGATTTTTTTGAGGCTTCTCTCCCTCTCTCAGAAATAGTATTTACCTGTTAAAACTACCCCCAAGGCAGCGCCCATAGCTCAGTGGGTAGGGCACCAGCCATATACGCCAGGACTGGCAGGTTTGAACCCAGCCTGGGTCTGCCAACAACAAAGACAACTGCAACAACAATGACAAAAGTAGCCGGGCGTTGTGGTGGGCACCTGTAGTCCCAGCTACTGGGGAGGCTGAGGCAAGAGAATTGCTTAAACCCAAAAGTTTGAGGTTGCTGTGAGCTGTGAAGCCACAGCACTCTACCCAGGATGACAGCTTGAGACTCTATCTAAAAAAAAAAAAAAAAAAAAAACCCTAAATACACATACTCTCATCCAGTTGATAGTGGCAATGCCTACAGTTTCCTGAACTTGGGTTGTTAAAGTCCTTAAATATTAATATATTCAACAAATTATTCATTAAAACCTACTATGTGCTGACTAATCACAGTGAATAAAGCAGAGAAAGTCTCTCATCAAGTGGAGCTTAAAGCTTTGAGTCTTTCTAGGCGATGCTGATAAAAGCTTTGACCTCTGGAAGCATCCTGTTGTCCCAGTGCCTAGTATGTGGAGAGTTGTAGGGTTAGTAATCAGTAACTATCTACAAAATGAAAGCAGACACATTACCTGACATACAGTGGGGTTTGAATTGCCATAGTTTTTCTAATTCCTGTTAATAGTATTTTAAAATTTTTTATTTAAATTAACTTTTTAGCTTGAATAGAATTGCATTTGCTCATCCAAATGACCCATTGTAGAGCTCTAATGGTATTTGTCATAAAAATTGAGATTAGGCTGAAATAACACAGTTCAAAGTCTCAGTGGCTTCAAACAGAAAATCTATATTGCTTCATTCTCGGAATGAAAACTTTACTATTTAGAAGTTTGCCAGTCACAGTAGCAGGGCACAAAGAGAGTTGAGAAATCTCCAATAAGTGATTACATTCTGCTACTACCTGAGTCCTTAGCTAATTGGTTAAGACTAGTCACATGGTCTGTCAATTTGCAAGGAGCGCAAGAAAGTGCAATATTCCCATTTCCAAAAAATGAACAAGCAACCACCAAAAAATACCCGAACAAATTCATTATTAAAAAATAAATTAAATACCCAAGAGACAAACCACAGTTCACAAGTATTAATTATGACTTTCAGACTCTGAGTCACCTGGTGACTTTTCTCTCAAGCTTCTGACAGTCTTCTAATCTACTCTATGATGTAAGAAAAACTAAATATCAAAAATTGGTCAGTTTCCTATAGAAAAAAAAAAAACCTGAAATCCTTTTTCCAAACAACTTTTACTGTCTGAATTAACAATTTGTTGGGTGGAAAATAATATATCATTCAAAAAATAATAAGATTACTAAAATCCATATGAAGTAGCAGGTGGACTAGAATGATTTTCTCAGTTTGAGAAATATAGTATTTTTGCCTACACAATTCTTTGATGAGGGGGTATTCTTGCACACTGTGGGGTGTTTAGGAGCTTTCCTGTCCTCTATCCACTAGTTGAAGGTAACACCTCTCCCAAGTGGTATCAACAAAAAGATGTATCTAAATACTGCCAGATGTTCTCTGGCCGGATAAATTTCCAGAAAACAAAATCACCTCTTCTTGAGAACCACCAACCTAGGAGAACTTATTAAAATCCTAGTGACACTCACCTGATTTTCCTTTGCAAACTGGTAACGTCGTTGATTGAACCTCTCCAGGCTTTCATCCCCCAAGAATCTCATCCCTAAATACTTTCCTCTGCTACTACGCCTAGATCAGAGATCCCCTCTGCTCCTGCAGTAGGTATTAGTTGACTGTGCTGTCTTCACAACTGATCTGAATTTCTTAAACCAATAAGTCACTCAATATGTTTGTTTTTTTTTTCTCAAGAACCAGGAGATACTTTCTATTCCTTCAAGTGGCCTAAAAATGGCTTGTGCATTTGAAAGGAAAGGGGAACAGGTGAGGTGAAGAACAATAGTTTTTAGTTAGTTCCAGGTAAGATGGGAAAAATTTCTTGAGTTAAACTCTCTTAAAACTTATAGACATTTCTGAGCCCAGAAAGCAGGGATTCTAGAGGGAGGGCAAGCTTGAATATTGGTACATTGGCCCAGTATTGTGATTGGTCCTGGGTTCTTTTCATTCCTCTATGAGATGTTTATAGGATGTCACTAGGAATCAGTGGTTACATTAATTATAGGTGTTCCAACATGGCTTTAATAGATCTGAAATAGGAATAGTGACTGTCTTTCTGTGCCTCTGTGGTAGAAGAAGACATTTCCAAGGATAGAGGTTACTAGGATAAGAATTAGAAAACCAAGTTTCCTCGGAGTGATTCTAAGTCTTAGGGTAAGTGGGTTACTAATTCTGGGCTTCAGTTTTCACATGTGTTAAGGAATGAAATGAGATAAAATCATCTTAAGAAAACTATACCCACTTTAAATGTTTGTTCCCTTACATGAAATGCTTGCTTTGTTTAGTTAAAATATACAATGGGAATCTTACAGCTAAATAAGTATTAAAATGAGCTCACATTTCCATTGGAGGATGAAATTAATTTCTCTTGAGATGAATTCGTTAAGTTTTGTTTTACTTTCCTCTGTAAAGTGAGTGATTACAAGAGCCTGAAGGTGTAGCTAAGTGGAGGGAGGGAATTTCCTCTGAGTAGCTCTAAGGTCCCAGAGGCACTACCCATCTCTAGCCCATCCAATCAATAGCCAGTTAGAGCTGAGGAGAAACAGTGAGTAAAAATTACAGAATCGATCTGTCCTGCCCCACTTGGGCCATCATTCACTCTGTGCACTTCCGAGGTTGTGAAGGGACCACTCAGGTTAATGGAAACACAGTGGCAGACCTGATCCTGTGTTTTCTCATCTCTCCTCTCTTGCCCCGGTGTGAATGCACAGGTCTAGGGGAGTCAGAAAGGCCGGGCAAATCATGATGGAAATTCCCATCTAGACACCTTTCAAAATTCACCAACACTAATAATGACATCTATTCACTTTACTAGCAGAAAAGCAACATAATTTGGGAACCCGAGAAGGAAATTTATCCTGCTCACACAAATAATGGAGTACACATGTCCCAAAATACAAAAGGCCATCATTAAGAAATGGAAAATCTACCTTACAAACATCTGTAAACTAAGATTACATTGTCTTTCAGGAGATATAATTACTGACATTTTGATGCAGCTGAATATTACTTACTTGTAAGTGGCCCTTTTAGGAAAGCTGGCATTAAGTTTACAGTGAATACTTTTTCGTGGTTATTGAGGTTTATTCGTAATTTTGTGCAACTACTGAATGTTATGGTATAGTGGAGTTTTACAAGTAAACAAAAAGTAATATTAAACACTTTTGTAATTTTGAACAAGTAATTTAAAGATCTCCTGTCTTTTTCTCTAAATGTAAGTGGTCAGCATAGACTCTCTGATCTTTTCTAGCTATAAAATATTTAAACTGGGGTTATTTGATTTGTATTCAAATGGAAACTTATTGTGCCATTTATCTGTAAGATTAGGCGTAATAAAACCTCAATTAATTCCACATTGTTTTACCACCTGCAAGTAAAAAGAGTGAGGTGAAATTTAAAACTATTTTTAACTTATTTTGCTATGAAGCAAAACATAGGTTTTTTTTTTTTAACCTACTTATCAATAATTTTAAAAAGAAAATGCAAAGTTTGCAAAATGTCCTTTAAGGTTTCAAACAGAATCTGATAAAAGTAGTCACAGGTGAAAAGAAAAGTAATAACAAAAAACGAAGATGAAGAATAAAATATGGGTCATCCTATGTTAAAATAAATTTTATTGTGGCCCTTTTTGTGCTGAGGCCACAAGATGATGTCAATATTCTGAAGTGAGGTGAGAGACAGTTATGCTAAGAGCAGTTCAGAGAAGTAGATTTCGAATCTTAGCTCCCTCACGCATAATGAGAGAATCAAATTGGCAGGGTTTTGGTCAGACGGGTTTCTTTAGAGAATGCTGCCTGTGAGAAGGAGGATGGTGCTTCGTACTGTATGGTCGAATTGAAACTTTAATACTACTTAGTTTACTGTGTCTTTTGTCAGTAGTTACAGTGGGTGGTGTCTGACTCATCCTTAAGAAATCTAATGCATGAGAGACTGAGTTTTCAGTCTGTCCTGACAGCAGAGGGATTAATACGATTTTTTGAGATTTTATATATATACACGTATGTATGATATAAATAGTTAAATGTATTAAATGCTCAAAATAAAATTATACTTTCCTTTTCTTTTCTTTTTTTTTTTTTTTTGAGACAGAATCTCACTATCACACCCTCAGTAGAGTACTGTGGCATCACAGCTCACAGCAACCTCAAATTCTTGGGCTTAAGCGATTCTCCTGCCTCAGCCTTCCAAGTAGCTGGGACAACAGGTGCCTGCCATGACTCCTGGCTAAAAATAAAATTATACTTTTCCATCAAAGAATTTCCTGATGACTGTGATAAAACCATAAAACCTAAGGGTGATTATTTTAAATGTGTGAGAATTCTGTCACACTATCGTGATATAAGAAAAAGAATAACTGAGCAAAAACATTCTATACAGTATTAACTGAAAACACTGAGAGTGACTTCACCTGACAACAAATTAGACTCTGTTTCAGAGTCCTGAGAATAACTTTTCATTATTTGCAGCATGGCTGGCTGGCTTAATATCAGTTATAATTGGTGCCCTAAGAAGAAGAGATAGTAAGACAATAATAAGAGGCAATATGTATCATTGTAGAGCTAATCAATTGCCCAATAATTATCATATTGATTTACTTACTGTTTGTACTCTAAAAAGTTTTGGACAAAACTTTGATAAGCTTTCAGATAAGTAGCTTTTTTTTTTTTTATGACAAAGTCTCACTTTGTTGCACTCTATAGAGTGCTTTTCTGTCATAGCTCACAGCAAATTCAAACTTCTGGGATCAAGAATTCCTCTTGCCTCAGCTTCCTGAGTAGTTGTCACTACAGGTGCCTGCCACAATGCCTGACTACTTTTTAGAGATGGGGTCTCACTCTTGTTGAGGCTGGTCTCTAACTCCTGAGCTCAAGAAATCCTCCTGCCTTGGCCTCCCAGAGTGCTAGAATTACAGGTGTGAGCAGCACCCAGCCCTTGTTTAAGATATACTGCCACCTCCATCTCACACATAATTCATAATATCCTCTAATATTTTTATACTTGGACATCATCACACTTTTGAATTTAACAGTGCCTAAAAATTCCTTTCAATTTTTAAACCCAGGACCTTTTTGAAAGCAGAATCTATGTTTGTTTGCCTTTTCTGTCTCTAGCATGAACTTGAATTCCAGAACATAGTAGAGACTTAAAAATGGTTTGTTAAATTTTCTTAAGCTAATTAAAGATTATTTTGCTGGTTCTATCATTGTGAGAATGTTAAAACATTCATTTTTGGAAAACACTTTCTCCTTCAAAAAGTATATATGGTCTTTAATAAATAAGTGCTCTGTGGTCTAGTTTAAAACATTCTGCTAATTAGATAGCTTTCACGAGACAGAGGTAAGTCCTGAATTTATATTCTTTTCTTACCCCCTCAGTCATGTGGTGACAACTGTATCCATGTCAACATGTCTTGAGAAACGTTCATGAGCATCATGAGTGTTGTGTTCTGTCATCCAAGGGTGGGGAGGGGGAGAAACCAGTGAAGAAATTGGAATGGAGGCCCTTTAATCACATGTTGCCATTACCTTGCCACTTCCTCAAGAATAAAATGTGAGTATTGCTACCATTTAGATTTTCCACTGAATCAACCAGAAGAGAATTTTTGAGTCTCTGTTTTCATAAGCGGGATGAAAAAATGGTCCCTAACCTATCTCAGTTAGGCTTCCATCCAACTGTTGCTTCCAAAAAATTTTTCGCTTGAGTCCCCAGGCCTCTATGTTGCTAAATCCAGTGTTTCCTCTTCAGCGGGATTTGACACATTCCTAGACTGCAGCCTCTTTATTTTTCTCCTACCTGTACTAGAGGCTTTGATATTGTCTTCTTTGCAAAATCCTCTTCTAGCTGCCCTCTAAATGTTGGGATCTCCCAAACTTTGTCTGATTTGACCTTTTTCTCTTCTTTATCTTGTATATTCTCAAAGAACCTCAAGTCCCAGGGTTTTGATGATATCTGCTCTCCAACAACTTCCAAATATATATGTTTGGACCTGTTTGCTCCTCAGAAGCTACAACTCACATACCCACACCTGCTCTGATATCTGGATGTCTACATATCTATTAGTATATCACATGCCCACCTTTACTTGGCTCACATGGATTTTAAACCTTTGCCTGGCAAGCTTGTTCCTCCCCTCTTCCTTGGTTTTATAGCAATGCCAACACATTTAAAAATTAGTCTGAATTTCTCCCTTTCCCTTACCTTCCCTCCCCAAATCTCCAACCCATCTTCATCTTTTATTCAGTTAATTGTCCAAAATCTATTTCATGCTTACAACACATATATTCCTTCTCCAAAACTATGGCATTTGTCCAAGTCAATATTATTTCTTATTCACAACTCGGCATTATTAGCCCTGGTTTCCCTTTCTACCCTACCCCCAATTATTCAACACCTAAGGCAAAATAATCTAATAAGGAATAGGGAATCTTATAGTCTAACATAAAATCATTCAATGTGTTACCTTCTGTGCATAGAATAAAACTGGAACAATTTTGTCTTACAAAGCCTGACCCTCGCCATTTTCATAGAATCTTATAATAGTCTTTCTTCTGAAAATTAGGTTAAACATTTTTTTTCCCCTAAAAGTTCTTTGGAGGTAACTATCTTTACCAGTGTAGGCAATGAATTGCAACAAATTATATATCCAATATGCAAAAATACTGCACATATAAATTGTCACTATCTGCATTTAATTCCCTACATTTTTTTTCTTTTTGGCCCGGGCTGGGTTTGAACCCACCACCTCCAGCATATGGGACCAGTGCCCTACCCTTTTGAGCCACAAGCACCACCCAATTCTCTACACCTTTGCTCACCCCCAAGCCATTTGCTAAAACTCCCAACTTCCTGAGCAGACATCTTTATGTGGTTGTTGACATGGAGATTTGGGGGATTCAGTTTATCTTTTGTTTTGTCTCTTGTTGACCCTCAATAGATTTTGACTTTGTCAAGCTTTTAAGTTTTTCCTACTATAGTTAAATGAAAATCCAATAAAAGCATTGAGACACACTTTCACTCATACGCTACATAAACAACGTGCACATAAATATTTGTTAATGTCTATCTTCTTTATTTTTTAATTTAAATTAAAATAAAAGTAATGAGAGGGGCACAGTGGAGGAAACAAAGATGAATTTTAATAATTGATCCTTGAATTTTAAAACTTGGAGAGTTTAAATACCCTAGGTGCCTGTAGAATAAACAGTTATTTTATTTTCATTCTTGTCTGTTCTCACTTTTAATAATAGAACTGTTCACTTTTAGCTGGACAGCATCATTTCTCCTGACACGTGTAACCTGCAAGTCTTGCCCACTACAAGTTAGAGATACACTTTCCTTTCTTTTGCCTTTCCTCCTCTTCATTAGCTGTCAAATGAAGAGCCTGGAGCTTTGACTCCAAACTCAGTGTTGGAAACCAGGTGCTGAAAACAGCAGAACTCTCCTAGCAGTCCAGACTACTTACCTGTTATATTTGAGAGAAATAAGATTTCTGTCTTACTTAAGACATTTTACTTTGGATTATTTCATTACAAACTGTACGCTAAATAATACAGTCCCCAATAAACATGAGAGTTGCGCTTGGCATGTCAAGTTTCAAATAGGTGAATGAAAATTGAATTGTAGAACTATGTCTTCAAGTTGGGTATTGCCTATATTATTTTATTATACTTCTTTTAGGATAAAATAATGCCAAGTAAAGACCAGATGTGACTGCAAATAGGCATGAGGGGTATTTTAGGGGTAATGAAAAATGGCCTAACATTGGATTATGGCTCTGGTTTTGTCCACTTAAAATAGAGAAATTGATGTTATGCTTCAATAAAACCTTAAGAAAAAGAGTGCTGGCTCGGTGCCTATAGCTCAACTGGCTAAGGTGCCAGCAACGTATACCTAAGGTGGCGGGTTCGAATCCCCAGCCCAGACCCGCCAAACAACAATGACGGCTGCAACCAAAAAAAAAAAAAAAATAGCCGGGTGTTGTGGCGGGCTCCTGTGGTCCCAGCTACTTGGGAGGCGGAGGCAAGAGACTCACTTGAGCCCAGGAGTTGGAGGTCGCTGTGAGCTATAATGCCACAGCACTCTACCCAGGGGGACAGCTTGAGGCTCTGTCTCAAAAAAAAAAACAAAAAACGAAAAACAGTGCTGTACTTATAATGAACAGACAAGTGAAGTGCACATATTAAGTTTACAGTTTATTTTTCTTTACCTAAGTATGTTAACAATATCTAAAGATCTTTTCCAATAGTTAATATATTCAAAAATTAGAAAAGGACTGTAAGCTGAAATTGGGGATGACTTTTCCCCAGATAATAGAACTTACACATCATCTTTATTTGGATTATTTTTCCTCTGTGAAAGCTACTTTTTCAATTAGGCATGCAATTCTACCATGTACCTATATTTACTCAAAGACCATCTGCAATCATCTGGATAAACCAAGTAGCATTAATTCCTGCACAAATCTATTAGATTGGGTGTAATTGGCGAACACATAACAGTAGCATAGCCTAGGAACAGAATTATAAAGAAGCATAGAAACTTCAAGATGTGGAAAAATGTTTTAGAGATACATTTAAGTCTATCTACAGACAATGTTATTGTATATGGATTTGGAAGAAATTACCAATCAAATGAAAATTTTACAGTCAGGTGTAAGTTAATTCTCTTGAAGTACATCCTAAAGTAAAGAGAGTGGTAAATACCTAGTCTGCTTAGTCTCATCTATATAAACAAAAGGAGTGTCACCACTGGTACTGGAATCTTTAAGCACGATTGACCCCGATCATATCCTACAAAAACTTCCCTATAATTACCAGCACCATCTATGTGCTTCTACTGTTGCCTGTAATGTTATAATAATTATGCTTTTCACATGATATGGTAATAATCTGCCTACTGGTCCATTTTTCCTCATTATGAGTTCCTAGGAGAGAAGAAACCATTTTTTTATTATGATTCTTAAAGCCCCATACCTAATACAATATACACCAAATTATAGAAACTCAGTAAATTCCTATCAATGTTGCCTGGATTTTCAAGACCTAGAAGCAGAAACTTTTACTTCCATAAAGCAAATAGTCCATATGCAGCTGCATCAATCTGTTCTACTCTAACGCACAAACCCCAAGTAATATTGTTTTGTTCAGATTTGAAAGGAAACATAAAAGTTTTAAAAGCTACACGCAAAAAGATAGCCATATCTTAAAGAGATACATTAAATAATAAATATCATTCTGAGAGATATTCAGGATCTAAATTCATTTTCAAAGAACTAGGAAAGTTCTACACTACTGGTGGGAGCACAAACTAATACAGCTATATGGAGAGAAGTATGGAGACTCCTCAAAGATCTAAAAGCAGACCTTCTATTTGACCTTGCAATCCCATTATTAGGTATCTACCCAGAAGAACAAAAATCATTTTACCACTGTGGCTCAATTCATAATTGCCATGTGGTGGAAGCAACCTAAGTGCCCATCAACCCAGGAATGGATCAAAACCCTTTGGTTTATGTATACCATGGAATATTATTCAGCCATTAAAAAGGACGGAGACTTTACGTTTCTTACATTTACCTGGAAGTAATTGAAATATATTCCTCTTAGTAAAGTATCTCAAGAATGGAAAAAAAAATATCCAATGTACTCCATACTAATATGAAATCAATATATAAACAATTACATGTTCCCAAGAACAATAAAACACTATTATTAACACTACCTGTTCCTGGGTAGAAGGATGTAGGAGGAGGGAAGGGGAAGGAAGTATGGCAGAAGGAGGGAGGGGATGAAGGGAGATTTCACCTGATGTGCACATTGTGAGGGTGTATGACAGGTCTCCTGGGTGAGGGGCTCTTCTACAAATGGAACTTCACCCTGGAAGTGAGAACAATGTAACCTAAAAATTGTACCCTCATATTAATTTGAAAAAACCCAAAAATACTCATTTAAAAAAATAAGGAATTCTGAAAGTCAGGACATTACAGATTTTGGCTTGCCAGGTATCACTTAATAACAATTATAATATTTTAAATGGCTCTAAATGAACCTCTGGCTATGACTTAGTTACAAATAGCAGGATTGCTACATATCTCCTGTAATATGTTTACATTTTTATTCTTACTTCATTAAGAATCAGTATGTTTCCTTGCGTTTCATGATTTTTAAAACTTGAATTGTATTAATTGTATGAGATAGGTGAAGCATATGCACACATTTGTGTGTGTGTGTGGTTGTTTGTGTATGTATGTGAGGCGCAAAGAAAGAGAGAGAAAGAGAGAGAGAGGCAATGTCCCTCATTAAGCAAGTACTTTGTCATAAGGAAAAGCAAGAGACAGGGTGTGGATAACTCAGTGGACAGGATGACAGAAAGCACGTATCGGTGAGGGGTCTGTAGTATCATCCATTGCAAATGAAAAATAGAATTTTTATCAATGTTCCTTGTCCCAAGTGGCACTTGAAGAGTAAATCATATCACTGATTATAGTCTATAAAAAGATTTTGGAGGCTTCTAATAGAGGTAATTATTTTTTCCTGGTTCCTCTGTGTAAAAGAATTCAGACACACTGATTATCAGTCATGTTAACTTAGAAATAATATATGTTCAGTTAAGTTACAGCTCTTGATCATGTCATATGAACGCTGTACCATCAATTACGGAATATTGGAAAGATTTGCCTGCTCTTACAAAATTCAATACCGAGTTTCAGAAAAAAAAAACTATTTTTTAATTGAAAATAAGTTAGAGTATTTACAAATAACGTGTTTTAATTTTAACATATATAATCTGGGAGCAGGAAATCAGGAAACCAGAAATGTCTTATGACGTTGCATGATGCGGATCAGGTAACTGAACACAAAGTCTTTTTCCTATTTTCTTAATTGTATGGGGATATTACTTGCCTTGCCTTAGGAAAGTATAAGATTCACCCCCCAAACAACTAGTCTCTGAAAACTCAGAATTGCTATCAAGATATGCAGAACTTAGAAATACTTGTATATAAAATAGGTCAACTCCAGTCTCTAAGAAATACATAAATGTCTCCCTAAAAGTAATAAGAAATAAGATAGGTACAGGAGTGCCAAGGAATATATCCTTACTTTGAGATCAGTAACAGCCAGTTGAAAGAAATTTCTCTCTCCTGTCAGCTTCTGTGCATTGTGAAGAGACAGCCTTGGGCTATGAAGGTAGCCTTGAGGTGATGAGAATTCTTAAGAGCACTGTTTGAACATCAAATACCATTGAAACACTTGATGCCAAGTCAATAGAGTCAATGCTTAATATTATGAAACGCGGGATAGCTAATCACAATCAACTTACATTGTGCCCACTCATTATTGACTCAAAAGCGAATTTAGACAATTGGAATACGTATTGGTTCCAAATTTCTATTTATTAAGGACATTCATATGAAAGAGTCAGCCTTCTCCTGTTGGGTCACTTCAGGTAAAGTGTTTTAAATTTAATGTGCATTAGAGTCAAGATATTTGATCTTGCAAAGAGTGACTAAATTGATCCCCGGAGAATACAAATATCTAAAACTTAAAGCTGAAAGCCGTACTTAGGAAAGTTTTCATAATACGGATTTCTTACTTTTCCTCAAGTTCAAATTCAGTTATGAAGTGAGATTTTGTAACTGAAGGTACGAGAACAAATGGAAAACAACGATGAAATATATATAAATAAGTACTCATTAATAGTAATGTACACCCCTCCTAAGAGAGACAATTTTCAACCCAGCTTTGTAACTGAGGTATCAGATACACAGTGAAAAACAGCGGCGAGAAGAATGTGTTTATTTATCTCACAAGAGATGCATTGTACTTACTAGTGAGTTACTTGTGAATGATAAATGAAGTAGGAAAAAATATATAGAAAGGAAAAAAAGGAAGAAAAAAGAAGCTACACTCCATTCCTCAGATAAAGGAGATAGAAACAAACTAACAACAAAATCAAAAAGCTACCTATTTCTCAGAACAGTGTTGTTTAAAAGTCTTGCAGCATTCAAAAGTCAAACTCAGGAGAGCAATGCTTATTTATTCACAGTATTTCAGCCTTTATTTAAATCATCCTTCTTCTTTTTTTTTAAATTTGAGAGAAATTGCTTTCAGGTTTAGGAAAAACATGTTCTCAGTCTGACTGAAATAGCAACCTGCTCTGGACGTTGTTTTCCCCCACAGAAATTAAAGGAATTTTACAAAGTTTTGTGGCAACACTGAAAATTTAGATTTGAAAATCCAAGACCACAGATGTAATCACAGCCAGACACGAATTAAGCATCAGGCCAAATTAGGTCCTAGAAATGCGAATGCTGAGGATGTGACTTCAGTGGGAGTCGTCTGTGTGTTTTCAAGGACAGACTTTGGCCAAAAGTTTCTTGAAGGAAATAGGAAGAAAATGCTTCTAAGGAAATAGAACATCTTTATTCAATGATATTTTCTTTAAAATGACGTTTTAAAACGTTTTCTTTTCGATTTAGATTAAGGTGACCAGATTTTAACATCTGTAAGGGGGGACAACATGGCTGGGGGGGCGGGGGCAGGGCAGGGGACCGCACAGGGCAGGGCCTGACAACAAGGCAAACTTTAATAAGCAGTTCTCAATAATCACTTCTCAGCAATTATTTATTACAGTTTAACATTATAAAACTAACAAAAATAATATAAAACTCATATTCTGGCGAAACAGCCATATGGCAGCCGAAAACCGTACATTCCCTTCTTGTTCTCCAGCCCGTTTGTGCCTTCTTTCCAAAAATCGGGACTTTTTAAAACACCATGGGACACAGGACAAATTGTTGAAATGCGGGACTCTCCCACCAAAATCGGACGTCTGGTCACCCTAATTTAGATATCTGGTGGGTAAAATTGTGGCCATATTCTGATAGCTCCCATATTCACTGAAAGAAAACTATTCATTTTCATCTTCAGATTTTTACTATTGTG
>CAUYTI010078533.1:0-14713 GCA_963575145.1 Galago senegalensis
GTTCTTAAGTGATCTTCCTTGGATTTATAGCTTGCCGAACTTCTTTCTGGGCTCAGCTCCCCGTCTTTGGCTTCATAGATCCTGATTCCAACCAGTTTTTCTTCCTTTGCTCAGGAGCCTCTGACCAGGGTTGCTACCAGTCGGCCATCTTCCCAGAATCCTGAACTTTGAATCTTGTAACAAGCTATGGATTCTGGATACCACATCTCTTTAAATAACAGGACTTAACCTTTGCAGAGTACTTTGCAGGCTGTGTATAAATCACATCATTTTTAGCATATTTTTATTTTGGAAAAAAAATGCATGCTCATATATCCTTCATCTGGATTCATCAATTGTTAGTGTTTCACCATATTTGCCTTATTTTTTATCTAACTCGATATAAACACCTGGATATACATATTTTTATAGATCTCTTATTTTTACTCAGCTGTTGGAAAATAAGGAGCACCTATCATTGTAGCATGTTAGAAGCCCCCACCTCATGCTCACATAGCCCAGGGTTTAAAAGCAAGGCAGTGAAAAAACCCTAAGGAGGTGAAATGCTCTGCTCAGAGCTTCAAACTACTCATGTTGGGGCTGGCAACTGCTAGTCTGGGGCTTTCTACGTTGTGCCACTCTGCCTCCCGATTAAGTTCACGGTAAGTTGAAAATGTTACAGCTTTGACTGGTAGAACTGGAGATATCCCTCATGTTTTCTTACACTTTCAACTTCTAAATTCTGAAAAGAGTTGAGTATCAAAAGTAATAGATCTCTGGCAAAGTGGTGAAAAGGAAAATACTCTTAAGGGATTTCTTGTCTCCTATTTTACTTTCCTTAATTCCTATAAAGAAAGACAAAAATTGAAAAAGCTCTTTTTGTGTCCCAACAGGAATGGTGGAAAGGTGTGGTGATGCCTACCCAGCAGAGCACAAGAGCTGGCCCCCACTTTGCTGGCCAATTGTTATTAGTAGAAATCATGTTCTAACAATTTACAATTAAATTCATTAAAAAAGAGGTAATAAATATGAAAAACTCATTATTTCTTATTTTACTGCATTTTGCTATTGCTGATGCTCTTGGGGTTAAGTCTATATTCTCTGCACACTGGAGGTAACTTCCCAACTCTTCCTAGCCCCACACTCAGTGCATTCATCTTTTAGCTTAAAATTCCACATTCAGTCCGTTCGTATTGGGAGCTTCATATTATCCATGGAGGATTTATGCACCCCAAATTGACAAACACTACAAACCATCCTCCCCCCAGGAGCTGGTCCTTAAGAGTTTGTGAGCACATCACTGATTATGGCCCATTCATTTTTGTTTTGTACATTCATTAATCAGGACTTTGCCAGGTACCCACCAGCTATGCAGGGTGGGGTCAAGTGCTCTTGGGAAAGAAGAAGGTGGTGGGCCTACCTCTTACCTCTCTTCCCTTTCTAGCCTCCTCCTCCATTCTCCTGTCATTTTACAGAGGCCTTTTTTTTTTATTTCTGAGACTCCTGTGATCCTTTTCTTTCTGCTTTGATTTTTTCATGTCCCTATCTGTCTTCCTAGCTTTGCCGCCACCTCCCAGTTTCTCCCAGCCCCTGTTACTGACTATGTTCTCTAAATAAAAGGACTTAAAGGCCAGGCATGGTGGCTTAGGCCTGGAATCCCAGCACTTTGGGAGGCCAAGGTGGGAGGATAGCTGGAGGCCAGGAGTTTGAGACCAGTCTGAGCAACCTAGTGAGATTCTCTTGCTGCCAAAAATTGAAAAATCAGCTGGGTATAGAGCTGTGAACTTGCAGTACCAGCTACTTGAAAGGCTGAGGCAGGACTTTGAAATTGCATTGAGCTGTGATCATGCCACTGCCTTCCATCTAGCCTAGATGACAGAGCAATACTCTGTCTCTGAAACAAACAAACAAAAACAAAAGAACTTACAAAGAAAAGAATGTAGAGCTATTATTCTTTAAGTAACAATGCTAACACAAGTACAGCTAAAAATCTTAGTAAACCTTTTTAAGTATTTAATAAATCTACAGAATAATTTATAATTAGCTTGTATGTAAATTGATACTAAAAGTTTCCCATTCTTGGGCAGGCTAACCTTTTCTTCAATTGCAGTATTAAAATTAGTATTACTAACATGCTTCCATCTTTCTACTCGGAATCTCAGATCTTCCTTTCGGTGCCAAGAAGCCTTCACCAAAGTTTGACACTAAGAGAACTGCCCGTGTTACCAGTCATCAACAGATATTTACTGAGGACCTACCATATGTCAGGCACGGCAAATGCCAGAAACAATGCAGATAAAAAGAGATGCAGACTCTCCCTTGTTATGGTAGTTTTCTAGGGTTCAGGGTGAACATTATTTTTTCTGTCATCCTGGTAGAGTGCAGTGGTGTCACTGTAGCTCACTGCAACCTCTAACTCCAGGGCTTGAACAATCCTGCCTCAGCTTTCTGAGTATCCAGCTATTACCAGGACTGGGTAATTTTGATCTGTGTTTAAATGCAAGGATACAGAATTTCCTGTTAAATACAGAGCTCAGATCCCCACAGTCCAGGGCTGCTGGACTTGAGTCTTGCCTCCTGCCCTAAGGTCTCCTTCTCCCTTGGAGGGCCTTTTCCTTCTATGCAAGTAACCACAGTCAAACCACTTTTCAAAAGGTACTGCTCTTCCTTTGACAAGGTTTTTCATTTAAAATCTCCCGTAAAGTGATGCCTTCCTTGGGCATATTTAGAGCAGACATTGCCTACGACCAGGCATATGCAGGTACCTGCGCCTTCACAGAAGGCTTTGTGCTCAGAATGGCCCTATGCTTGGTTTAACCTTCTACTGTTACTGTCTTGGAATTCTCAACATTTCATTTTTCTCTGGGCCTCATAAATTCTGTCCATGTTCCTGTAGCCAGGCCTTTCAGCCTTCAGGGCAGAGAGATAAGCCATGTGTGGGCTGTGGCTCTGCATGGTGGCACCTCTGTTTCTCAGACACTGAGCCTGAAGGCACAGACACTGTCTTAACCCTGTCACGTGGAGTCTTCACATCTTCCCACAGAGCTGGGAATTCCACTCGTCTTTATTTCTCTCTCTCCATTCTGTGATCTTTGCTGAGGCTCCTCTCTTCCTTAGGTAACCAACACTGGGAATGGTGTCCACTTTCAAGAACCTAGTAGCCACTCACAAAGCCTTTGAATCCTAAGTGCAACAACCGCAGAGTATGTGCCACACACACAGCAGCAGAAGGAGTTCCATTACAATAGGTTAGTGTGTGAGTGTGGGGGGATCCTGTGAGGTGAGGAAGGCAGACTGGCCACCAGGCAGATAAGAAAATGCAGAGATTCACAGACAGTGGGCTAATTGTCTCTCCACTCTGTTCCTTTCCAGGTCAAACAAGATGGGAAGATCAGACTGGGTTACTCATCTACTCTGTGACTGGGTAAATCACCTCTCCCCTGATCTTTTGTTTTTTCACCAAATAGACAAAGGCTTTGGAAGGCCGGAGTTCAGCGATTCCCTCTGAGTCTAAAATTCTCTGTTTCTAAGGGATGGTACCAGATTAGCACTAAATGAAAGTGCTGAGAATGAGATGAATGCACAAGAAAGTAAAGAGGGAGGAAATTAGTGCCTGCTCTAAATTTTAAAATGTTAATACCCCCCGGTTTTAAACAGTCCTGCCCTCTTGAAAGACAGCCACACCACGTCCTGCTTCCCATTACCCTGAGGAACAATCCTTTCATCCCAGGACATAACATTTCTTTGAAAGGAAACTGACACTAGAGAAAGATTCCACTGATGAGCTTTCAATTTGCCCTTCTGTCAGGGAGCCCATAGAAATCCCATTCGGAAAAAATTAACCGAAGGCAGCAGAGGAAAATTGTCATAAAGAATTCATTTTTCTTCTACTATAGCGATCACGTAAGAGAGCTGTAACGAGGAAGAAACAAATGAAGACGGCACAAGAACAGGCCAGGAAAAGCAGAGTTCTGCCTGTGTCAAGTTGAACGTGGGGATGGGGTATAGATTAAGAGGAAAATGGACACCATTTCTTAGTAGATTAAGCAGAAAATGTATCCATCAGGATGCTCATAATTGCTCTATCAAATGGCTAAGGAAGCTAGTTAGCTCTTTCTTTCTTCAGTTAACCATGGAGGGTCAATGTTAGAAATGAAAAGAAAAAAGCCTGATAAATTATACAAAGCTGCAGAGTTTAATAATGCCCTGTGCTTATCCTCGCAGGAGTTGCTGCAGGAGCAGCTTTGAGCAAATTCCAAATCGTCAAATGGGTTCTCCATCCCTTGCCTCCATTCAGCTTTTGATATCAGGCATACATTATTTATCACAGCTCCCATTATTGCCTTGGCTTGAGCAGTCCTCTGGCTCTCTATCTGCAGGAGGATACTCATTTTGCATTTGTAATTATCAAACTTAAAAAGGAGCCAGTTAACTCTGCTTCTGTCCAGGGGCCTCATTTAGGAGAATGATGTCTTAAGAAAAGATACAGTAACTGAATTTTGTTTTGGCCTGGAATCCCAATTACTCTTCATCTCGGTCGCTCACTGATGTTTGTGACTAATGCTTATAGAATAGTGTTCCCTACCCTTCCCCAAATTTCTTATCACTTCATTAAATAGTTGAGTTTAGTAAATTTATCCTGCTACTGAGTTCAGAAATAGAATCTTTCCTTCTTTAATCTTGTGTTTATATAGAAAAGTGTGAGTTGGAGAGGTACAATTATACAGGTAAGTAAGTTAGCATATGTCATTCAAATAGATAATTCCACTGACTAGGCTCCTGTGAAGAGATTAAGTTAACAGCTAATGTCAATTTTATATAGTTCTAGCAATCACATCCAATAATAGTTGAAGATATCAATTTTAAAATCAAAGGTAGTATTCACTTATCAGACAGAAAGTCAATTATTTCATCTTCTTTCTTTCTTTCTTTCTTTCTTTTTTTTTTTTTTTTGAGACAGAACCTCAAGCTATCCCCCTGGGTAGAGTGCTGTGGCATTCCAGCTCACAGCAACCTCCAACTCCTGGGCTCAAGCAAGTCTCCTGCCTCAGCCTCCCAAGTAGCTGGGACCACAGGCGCCCACCACAATGCTCAGCTATTTTTTTTTTTTTCGGTTGCAGCCATCATTATTGTTTGGAGGGCTCGGGCTGGATTCAAACCCACCACCTTAGGTGTATGTAGCTGGTGCCTTAGCCTCTTGAGCCACAGGCACTGAGCCCATCTTATTTCTTTCTTTCATTTTTTTTTTTTTTTTGGAGATGGAGCCTCAAGCTATCTCCCTGGGTAGAGTGCCATGGCATCACGATCACAGCAACCTCCAACTCCTGGGCTCAAGTGAGTCTCCTGCCTCAGCCTCCCAAGTACCTGGGACTACAGGCACCCACCACAATGCCTGGCCATTATTTGGTTGCAGCCATCATTGTTGTTTGGCGGGCCTGGGCTGGGGATTCGAACCCGCCACCTTAGGTGTATGTGGCTGGTACCTTAGCCACTTGAGCCACAGGCGCTGAGCCCATCTTATTTCTTATCTCAAGTTTTCTTTTAGTTTTTGGTGAGGATTGAAGAAGAATGTATATTAAAAAATGGCTTTTGGCCAGTGAGCTGCCTCCTGTAATCCCAGCACTCTGAGAGGCCAAGGCAGAGCTCAGGAGTTCAAGACCAGCCTGAACAAGAGCAAGACCCTCTTCCTAATAAAAATAGAAAAATTATCTAGGCATTGTGGTAAGTGCCTGTAGTCCCAGCTACTTGGGAGTCTGAGGCAAGAGCATCCCTGGAACTCAGGAATCTGAGGTTGCTGTGAGCTAGCTAATGCTATGCACTCTAGCCCAGCAATAGAGGGAGACTCGGCCTCAAAAAAGAAAACATGGCTTTTAATGACATAGATATATTAAAAGTTCAGTAGCATTTTTCTCATTAAGCTTGATTTGACTGTAGTTCTCATTGCCCTTTCTCTGCAGTGACCTTTCTTCCCTTTTAATGTCGACAACACTGATACATGTGTGTATATATATAATATGTATTATATATAGTAATACATAATATATATTGTGATTACAATATTTATAATTATATTTAAAATATAATTATATTTATATTTTTATAATTAAAAATATATTTATATTAGGTATAATATATTATATATAATAATTATATATAATTACTATATGTATATATTTGAATGATTGATTTTGTTGTTGGGGACTCATAGAGGATACAAGAAATCAGGTTATACTGATTGCATTTGTTAGGTAAAGTCCCTCTTATAATAATGTCTTGCCCCTAAAACACACCGAGACCCCCATCCCCCCTTTCCTCTTTCTGCTCTTCCTTCTCCCACCTCTCTCTCCCTCCTTCCCACTCTCTGCTCTTCCTTTCCCCCACCCCTCCCTCCTTCTCTCTCTCTGCTCTGCTCTTTCTCTGCCCCTCACTGTGTTTGAATGACTGATTTTTAACATTAAACATTCTAAATGAAAATATATCATATATATTGCAATTACAATATATATAATTATATACAAACCATTAGCAGACCAACTTCATAGAAATGTGAACATATCATGTTAAAAGTACCAAATTAGATGCAGAAAGTTCAATATATTTAGTATGAAAGTTTAGCAAGTTTATGTAAGTACAACTTCCTGAAAACTTCAGGGAAAGATAACCTACTATCCACTTAATCACCATAAAAACATAATTTTCAAAATATTACTATCCATTTAAATAGCAGTTTTCAGTTTTTAAGCTGTAGTTTAAAACTTTTTCTTTCGTAACAAAAGTATGAGGGACCCAAGAATATTTATTCTCCATTCTCTAGAAGCCAAGACCAGTTCAGGAGTGGTACCCAGGTCCACTGAACTAATAACTGGCAGAGTTCAAAATAGAATCTAGCTGTATTTACTGTCAGTGTTTATGTTGGGAAAATTCATCCTCTTTCTGTGAAGATTTGGGATTTTTTTATTTCTAAGATGCATTCATTAGTGAAAATCTAACCTTAATGCAGTCAAACCTGAGAGATACGGAAGGCTCTGTTCCAGACTGCTACCATAGAGTGTCCGTCACAACGCCATACAAATTTTATCTCAGCCTATAAAAGTTATGCTTATACTATACTGTAGCCTACTATGTGTGCAATAGCATTATGTCTAAAAAAGCAATGCATATGCCTTAATTTAAAAACACTTTAGCTGGATGGGCATGGTGGCTCACACCTATAATCCAGGGACTCTGGAAGACCATGGCAGGAAGATCTCTTGAGCTCAGGAGCTTGAGACCAGCCTGAGCAAAAGTGAGACTCTGTCTCTGCTAAAAATAGAAAAATAAGCCAGGCATCATGGCAGGCACCTGTAGTCTGTTACTTAGGAGGCTGAGGGAGGAGAATCATTGGAACCCAGGAGTTTGAGGTTGCTGTGAGTAGCAGTCTAGCCTGAGCAACCGAGTGAGACTACAGCTCAAAACAAAAAACAAGGAAAACCAAGAAAACTTTAGCCAAAAATGCTAATGATCATCTGAGCATTCAGAGACTCGTAATCTTTTTGCTGGTGGAGGGCAATGGCTATTGAAGGGTGAGGTGGCTGTGGCAATTTTTTAAAATAGTAAAACAACAATGAGGCTAGCTTCAATAATTGAGTCTTCCTTTCACGAAAGATTTCTCTGTAGCATCGAATGCTGTTTGATGGCATTTTACCGACAGTTGAACTTCTTTCAAAATTAGAATTACTTCTCTCAAGCCCTGCTTCTGCTTTATCAACTAAATTTATGTAATACTCTAAATCCTTTGTTGTCGTTTCAACAGTGTTCTAACAGCATCTTTACGAGGAGACTTCATCTCAAGTCACTACTTTCTTCTCTCATCTATAAGGAGCAATCTTCATTCATTCATGTTTATCACGAGATTGCAGCAATTCAATTACATTTTCAGGCTTCACTTCTAGTTCTCTTGCTGTTTCCACCATGTCTGCAGTGACTTCTTCCCCTGCAGTCTTGAATCTCCTCAAAGTGCAATCAACTTTTAAACTCACGTTGATGTTGATATTTTGACCTCCTCCCAAGAATCACTGACATTCTTAATGATGTTTAGGGTAGTGAATCATTTCCAAAAAGTTTTCAATTTCCATTGCCCAGATCTACCAGAAGAATCACTGCCTATTTAAGCTATAGTCTTATGAAATGTATTTTTTTTTTTTTTTTGAGACAGAGCCTCAAGCTGTCCCCCTGGGTAGAGTGCCATGGCATCACAGCTCACAGCAACCTCCAACTCCTGGACTCAAGAGAGTCTCCTGCCTCAGCCTCCCAAGTAGCTGGGACCACAGGCACCCACCACAACACCTGGCTATTTTTTGGTGGCAGCCATCATAGTTGTTTGGCAGGCCTGGGCTGGATTCAAACCCGCCACCTTAGGTGTATGTGGCTGGCGCCTTAGCTGCTTGAGCCACAGGCGCCGAGCCCGAAATGTATTTTTTAAATAAGAAAACTTGAAAGTTGAAGCCAGGCATGGTGGCCTATGCCTGTAATCCCAGGCCTCTGGGAGGTCTAGGCAAGTGTATCACCTGAGATGAGGAGTTTGAGAGCAGTCTGAGCAAAAGCGAGACCCCATCTCTACTAAAAAGAGAAAAATACTAGCCAAGCATTGTGGTGGGTACCTGAAGTCCCAGCTACACAGAAGGCTGAGACAAGGGGATCACTTGAGCCCAAGAGTTTGAGGTTGCTATAAGCTATGATGCCATTGCACTCTAGCCAGGGCACAGAGTGAGAGATCCTGTCTTAAAAAAAAAAAAACAAAAAACTTTAAAGTTGAAATTCCTCCTTAATCCATGGGCTGCAGAATGGATACTATGTTAGCAGGCATGAAAATAATATTAATCTCCTTGTTCATCTCCATCAAAGGCGTTGGATGACCAGGGGCTTTATCAATGAGCAATAATCTTTTGAAAAAAATGTTTTTTTTTCTCAGCAGTAGTTCTCAATAGTGGGCTGGAAATATTCAGTGAACCATTCTGTAAACAGATATGCTGTCATTCAGGCTTTGTTGTGCTACTTCTAGAGCGCAGACAGAATCGATTTAGCATAATTCTTAAGGGCCCTAGGATTTGGGGGCAGTAAATGGCTTCAACTTCAACTCACCAGCTGCATTAGCCCATAATGAGAGAGTCAGTCTGTCCTTTGAAGCTCTGAAGCTAGGCATGGACTACTCTCGGGCTGTGAGAGTCCTGGATGGCATCTTCTTTCAATAGAAGGCTGTTTTGTCTACATTGACCATCTGATGTTTTGTGTAGCCACCTTCACTAATTATCTTATCTAGTGCTCCTGGATAACTTGCTGTAGCTGCTCCATCAGCACACGCTGCCTTGCCTTGCATTTTTTTGTTATACAGTGGGCTTCTTTAATTAAACCTCATTAACCAACCAAAGCTTCCAACTTTTCTTCTTCAGTTTTCTCACCTCTCTCAGCCTTCACAGAAGGAAGACAGGTCTTTCTCTGAGTTAGGCTTTGGCTTAAGGGAATGTTTTGGCTGGTTTCGTTCATGCAGATCACTTAAACTTTCTTCGTTTTATGCAGACCACTTAAACTTTCTTCGTCTGAGTAATAACACTCTTTCACTTTCTCACCATTTGTGTGTTCACTGGGGCAGCACTTTTAATTTCCTTCAGGAACTTTTCCTTTGCATTCACAACTAGGCTGAATGGTGTAATAAGCCTAGCTTTTAGCCTAGCTCAACTTTTCCACATGCCTCCTTCCTTGCTAAATTTAATCATTTCTAATTTTTTATTTTAAAGTGAGAGACATGAAACTCTTCCTTTCATTTGAATGCTTAGAGGCCATTACAGGGTTAGTAACTGATCTGGTTTCAATATCGCTGTGTCTCAGGGAATGGAGAGGCCCAAGGAGAGGGAGAGAGACAGAACAGCTGGTGGGTGGAGGAGTCAGAACATGCACATTTATCCATTAGGTTGTGTTTTATAGGGATGCAATTCGTGGCTCCTCGAAATAGACACAATAGTAAAATCAGAGATCACTGATCACAGATCACTGTAACAGATATGATAATAATGAAAAGGTTTGAAATATTGTGACAATTACCAAAATGTGGCACAGATAACACGTGAGCACACACTGTTGGAAAAACGGTTCAGAGAGGCTTGCTCCACCTGGGGTCGCCACAAACCTTTCATTTGCAAAAAGCATAATAATTAAAAAGCATAACAAAATGTGGTTTGAAAGGTTTTGAATGAATGCTAAAGTAATTTTTGCTAAACTCTTGGACTTGGACAAAATGAAAGAGCTGTAAAAATAATTTGGATTAACAAGTGTTTATATTCTTTGTATCTGTCTCTGGAGGGATCAATGGTTTCTCATAGGAAAAGACTCTGGTGGAAAGGAGGATTACAACAGATTTGTCAAGGGTAACTGAGGAAATAAAAGAGTTGATTAAAAAACTTCTGAGAAAAATAGCCATTATGATAATTGTGAAGTTAGAACATTAACTCCAATATCTCCTCTCAAATAATATATACATTTCCTGGTCAGGATTTTCACTGTAGACTGGTTCTCCAGACCCCTCCAAATTAGATGTTATTTTATTAATACTTTTTAACACAATATATGTTTGTTTACATTTATTCACATTTATCACTATCATTGATCACCATTCCCTGTTTATTTAATTTTTAATTTAATTTTTTTTTTTTTTGAGACAGAAACACACTCTGTCATCCAGGATAGAGTGCTGTGTTGTCATAGCTCACAGTGATCTCAAACTCTTGGGATCAAACCATCCTTTTGGCTCAGCTTCCTGAATAGCTGGGTCTACAGGCATCTACCACTATACCTGGCTAGTTTTTCTATTTTTTTAATAGAGATGAGGTCTTGGTTTTGTTTAGGCTGGTCTCAAACTCCTGAGCTCAAGCAATCCTCCCACCTCAGCCTCCAGGAATTCTGAATTACAGGCATGAGCCACCACCTCCAGCCCATCCATTCCTTTTTAAATTGGTATCACCTTTATTGAAATATAATTCACAGGCAACTCACCCATTTAAAAGTATATGATTCAATAGACGTATTTACTGTATTCACAGGGTTGTGTCACCATTACCATAATAAATTTTACAACATTTTTATCACCCCCAAAAGACACACTATACCCCTATTTCTCCACCTCTCCGTGTCCTTTGCAACCACTAATCCACTTTCTCTCTCTCTCTCTCTTTTTTTTTACTTATAAACAAATTTTTGTAGCAGTTTTACATGTAGTAGCTCAATTTTTTTAAACATTGAAAGGAAAGGAAAAGAAAATGTGATGTGTCCACATGGGGGAATGCATTGAGTAATGAAGAGGAACAATTACTGATACTCAAAAAAGTGGATAAAATTAAAAATCATTATGCTGAGTGAAAGAAATTATAGATTTTTTATTAAGTCATATATACATAGATCATGAATACATTTATGCCTTTGTGAAATTCAATGTGTTGATAATTTGTACAAATTGGAGTGCTTAAATCCTACTAATTAACATAGCTTTCACCTCATTTACTTGATCACAGTGTTGAGACATTTGTGTTCTATACTTGGTTGATTTGACTTGTACCCTTACAATATGCTCCATAAGTGTGGTCCCACCATTAACCCTCCCTCTATCAAACTACCCCCCTCCTTTCCCGTTCTCTTCCCCTTCCCTCCTTCATCCTAGGCTATAGTTGTGATTCATCTTTCATATAAAATTGTGAGTGATTATAGATTGGTTTCATAGTAGTACTAAGTACATTCGATATTTTTTCCCATTCCTGAGATACTTTACTAAGAAGAATATTTTCCAGCTCCATCCATATAAACATAAAAGAGGTAAAGTCTCCACCTTTTTTTAATGCTACATAGTATTCCATGGTATACATATACCATAAGTTTAAGTCCTTTAAACAGTGAGAGTCAATTTTTGTTAGAGGACAAAGGTGGGGGTCCAATTTCAGTCTTCTACAAGTTGCCAGCCAATTCACCTAGCACCATTTGTTAAATAGGGAATATTTCCCCCAGTTTATATTTTTGATAGGCTTATCAAAGATCAAATGATGATAAATGTCTGGGTTCATGTCTTGGTTTTCAATTCTTACATCTACCATACATACATTTACCTCTCTATTTTTGTGCCAGTACCATGCTGTTTTGATCACTATAGATTTATAATATAGTTTGAAGACTGGTAGCATGATTCCTCCTGATTTGTTTTTATTTCTGAGTAATGTCTTGGCTATTTGAGGTTTTTTCTGTTTCCATGTAAAATGAAGAACTAATTTTTCCCAATCTTTAAAGTATGGCAGAGGTGATTTAATAGGAATTGCATTAAATCTGTAGATTGCTTTGGGTAGGATAGACATTTTAACAATGTTGATTCTTCCCAGCCATGAGCATGATATATTTTTCCATTTGTTAACATCTTTAGCTATTTCTTTTCTCAGAGTTTCATAGTTCTCTTTATAGAGATCTTTCACGTCCTTTGTTAGGTACACTCCCAGATATTTCATCTTCTTTACCACTATTGTAAAGGGGATAGAGTCCTTGATTGTTTTTTCAACTAGACTATTGTTGGTATATATATGAAGGCTACAGATTTGTGAGTATTGATTTTGTATCCTGAGATGCTGCTGTATTCCTTGAACACTTCTAGGAGTTTTGTAGTTGAATCTTTAGGATTTTCCAGATATATAATCATATCATCTGACAGTTTGATCTCCTCTGATCTTATTTGGATATCCTTGATTGCCTTCTCTTGCCTGATTGCAATGGCTAAAGTTTCCATTACAATGGTAAAAAGCAGTGGAGATAATGGGCAACCATGCCTGCTTCCTAATCTGAGTGGAAATAATTTCAATTTTACTCTATTCAATATGATATTGGCTGTGGGTTTGCTCTAGATGGCCTTTATCAGTTTAAGAAATGTTCCTTCTATACCTATTTTCTTAAGCATTCTGATCATGAAAGGATGCTGGATATTATCAAAAGTTTTTTCTGCATCAATTGAGAGAATCATATGGTCTTTGTTTTTTATTTTGTTTATGTGATGTATTATATTTATAGATTTACATATATTGAACCATCCTTGGGACCCTGGGATGAAACTCACCTGGTCATGATGTATAATTTGTTTGATGTGTTGCTGGATTCTGTTTGCTGGGATCTTATTGAATATTTTTGCATCAATATTCATTAGTGATATTGGTCTATAATTTTCTTTTCCTGTTGGTTTTTTTCCTGGTTTGGAGATCAGGGTGATATTTGCTTCATAGAATATGTTGGGAAATATTCCCTCTTTATCTATGCTTTGGAAAGGTTAAGTAATATAGGTACTAATTCCTCTTTAAAGGTTTGGTAGAATTCTGATGTGAAACCATCTGGTCCCAGGCTTTTCTTTCTGGGGAGATTTCTTATAGTTGATGCTATTTCAGAACTTGCTATAGGCTTGTTCAACATTTCCACTTCTTTCTGGCTAAGTCTAAGAAGGTGGCATGTTTCCAAGTATTGGTCTATTTCCTTCAGATATTCATACTTCTGAGAATAGAGTTTTTAATAATATTCATTAAGGATTTTTTAAATTTCTGAGGAGTCTGTTGTTATTTGGCTGTTATCATTTCTGATTGAAGAAAATAGGGATTTTACTCTTTTATTTCTGGTTCGGTTAGCCAAAGCTTTATCTTTTTTACTGACCTTTTCAAAAAACCAACTTTTTGATTGATTGATCAATCTGTTGTATATATATATATATATTTTGTTTTCAATTTCATTTAATTCTGCTCTAATTTTAGTTATTTCTTTCCTTCTGCTGGGGCTTGGGGTTGGTTTATTTTTCCTTTTCCAGTTGCTTGAGATGTCCCATTAAACGGTTGACTTCCTTGCTTTCTGTTCTCTTGAAGAAGACTTGCTGTGCTATAAATTTCCCTCTTAGGATTGCCTTTGCAATATCCCAGAGATTCCGGTAATTTTTGTCTTCATTACCAAAAGTTTCATAATTTCCTTCTTAATCTCATCTATGACCCAGCGATCATTCAGCATGAGGTTATTTAGTTTCCATGTTTTTGTAAGAGTATGCAGATTCCTATTGTTACTGAGTTCAACTTTTATTCCATGATGGTCTGAGAAAATACAAGGAATAATTTATATTATTTTAAGTTTTCTAAAGTTAGACTCGTGACCTAAGATCTGATCAGTTTTAGAGGATGTTCCATGGGCTGATGAGAAGAATGTGTATTCAGTTTTGTTAGGATGAAATGTTCTGTAGATGCCTGTTATATCCAATTGTTGAATGGTTAAGTTTAAGTCTAAAATTTCTTTGCTTAGTTTCTTATTGGAGGAACTATCCAACAGTGCCAAAGATGTGTTAAAATCTCTGACTATTATGGTGCTGAAGGAAATCAAGTTACTCATGTCTGTTAGAGTATCTCTTATAAATTGAGGTGCATTCTGGTTGGGTACATAAATGTTAATAATGGAAATCTCTCAGCTCGGCACTTGTGGCTCAAGTGGCTAAGGTGCCAGCCACATACACCTAAGGTGGCAGGTTCAAATCCAGCCTGGGCCCACCAAACAATAATGATGGCTGCAACCAAAAAAAATAGCCAGGTGTTGTGGCGGGCACCTGTGGTCCCAGCTACTTGGGAGGCAGAAGCAGGAGATTCACTTGAGCCCAGGAGTTGGAGGTTGCTATGAGCTGTGATGCCACAGCACTCTACCCAGGGAGACAGCTTGA
>CAUYTI010078535.1:0-27349 GCA_963575145.1 Galago senegalensis
GCCACAACGCCCGGCCATTTTTTGGTTGCGGCCTTCATTGTTGTTTGGTGGGTCCGGGCTGGGGATTCGAACCCGCCACCTTAGGTGTACATGGCTGGCGCCTTAGCCAGTTAAGCTATAGGCGCCGAGCCAACAATGCAAACTTTGAAAAGCAATTCTTGATAATCACTTCTCAACAATTATTTGTTATTATTACAGTTTAACATTATAAAATTAACAAAAATAATATAAAACTCATATTCTGGCGAAATAGCCACATGGCAGCCGAAAACCATATATTCCCTTCCTGTTCTCCTGCCCATTTGTGCATTCTTTCCAAAAATTGGGACTTTTTAAAAATGCAGCGGGACGTGAGACAACTTGTTCAAAATCAGGACTGTCCTGCCAAAAGCGGGATGTCTGGTCACCCTACCCCAAGAGCAATAGGAAGCCGAAGGGTTCCTGCAGGGGAGGGTTGTGTCAAGATAACCCTGCTGCCAAACAGAGGGCAAACTGCAGGGCAGCAGGAATGAAACTGCAATGTAAAAGTAATTGTATATCTGTGAGAATTTGGGAAGTGGAGGGGACACAGAAGGAAAGGGAGTATAGGGGTGTAAATATATGCATCTTACATAGCGGGGTGTCAAGAGTCACTGCCTAAAGTTTATGATCCATATGATGGTTAAGTGTATTAAAGTTACAGAGAACCAAGAGAAAAGTTCAAAACAAAAACAGCCCTTCTACCTGTGGCCTCTGCCTGGGCCGATATAAACTGCAGATCTCCAAACAAAGGCGGAGGGGCCAGCTGTGGGTGCTGGGAAGGTGCAATGCCAGGATAACTTGAAAATAGGGCATTTGTTTACTATTGTGTGCTGAAAAGTGCCTGGCACAGAGTAGTCTCTCAAATATTAGTTGACAGCTGAATGTCAAGCGATCAACCTCAAAGGTGTGAATCCCATTCTGTAACCCTTAGACTTTTATCTTTGTTAAGTTTAATTTCTCATCAAAAGAAACTTTAGGAAAAGTAATGCTATTTGTAACATGACTTCCAATATTCATCTAATGAATGTGTTTAATGGATTTTGTGATATCAAGATATGTCCTCTATCTCTTATGTCTTTTTGTCTGCTTAAACTGGAAACGGTCCTCATTATCAGCTCAGTCCAAACTCGATTCTGGCACTGAAAGTTCCATTGTCAACTATGGTTTATCTTACAAGTGAATCTTTCTAAAAGTAGAACATAAATGTCTTAACACAATAACTAAGAAAATGACATAAAGGCTATGTTAACCAGTTTGATGAAAATATTTCAAATTGTATATGAAAACACTACACTGTACCCCATGATTGCATTAATGTACACAGCTATCATTTAATAAAAAAAGAAAGTTCCATTGTCAAGCTGTAACAAACTTTGATGTCACCGAGATCTTCCAAAGTTTCAGCAGGAATTCTTGCCCTTTTTTTTTTTTTTAAGATAGAGTCTCATTCTGTCTCCTGAACTAGAGTGGAGAGACATCATCATAGCTCACTGCAATCTCAAATTCCAGGACTCAAGAGATCTCCTGCCTCAACTTTCAGAATAGTTAGGACTATTTTTTTTTTTTTTTGGCAGAGATTAAATTTTACTACATGTCTTGGGCTAGTCTCAGACTCCTGGCCTCAAGCAGTTCTCATCTCAGCCTCTTAAAGTGCTGGGATTACAGGTGTGAGCCACCATGCCTAGCTAGCGACTCTTGCTTCGAAGGCCTGGTGCACACCCACCTTCACTCCCAAGTAACCCAAATGTGCATAGAGCTTTTGACTCAGATGTTAAAAATCTGGTAATGTGAGGGATGGCCCCACACTAAGGCAAAACTGTCCTATTCAAAATGCCAAGGAGGCCCTCAGTGGGAAATCCAGCCATATGCATAAGCACAGAAGGCTTAATTGTAGGAATATAAATAACAATCCATAGTAATGTAAACAGGCCCACAGCCACGCCCACCTTGAGGCTAGATTCTTTGTCAATCTACTTCATCAGACCAAGATCTTCAAGGGCCAGTGATCTGTCTTTTCCATCGCTCTACCCCCATCCTTGTCATGTCCTTCATGAAATAGGCATTTGATGAATGAAACCTTCTGTTTTTAACTTTGGTTTCCTACAGTGCCTTTTTGCTGATGAGTCAGTCTCTAAGTACCTGTAACATTTCTTTTGAATTTCCCCAAATATCACTAAGATCCTCATAACTAACTATTCAGTTAAAAAACAAGTAAATTAAAGAAATAAAAATATAACTTATAAAAATGTGAATGAGAGGGAAAAAGTACAGGTATAGGTAAGTTAACTCCTTATCTTTCATGGTTAATGAGTCAAAAAGGAAAGGTGGGAATGTAATATTTAGAATAATAGAGCAAGCTTTCAGAAAATCAGGAAGAAAAACCATCAGAAAAACAAAAAGTGAGGCCGGACATGGTGGCTTATGCCTATAATCCCAGCACTCTAGGAGGCCGAGGCAGGTAGACTGCCTGAGCCTGCAGGTTCAACACCAGCCTGAGCCAGAGCAAGACCCTCATCTCTAAAAATAGCTGGGTGTTGTGGAGGGTGCCTGCAGTCCCAGCTACTCCAGAGGCTGAGGCAACAGAATTGCTTGAGCCCAAGAGTTTGAGGTTGCTGTGAGCTGTGATGCCACTGCCCTCCCTGAGGGTGACAAAGTGATACTCTGTCTCAAAAAAAAACAAAAACAAAAACAAATCTGACTTTTCATTTTATCCCTTGTCTTAAATACTTTTTGTATGTTTATTCCCAGATGTTATGGAAAGTGAGGGAACACTGGTTTCCTGCCTTACTTAATGCAAGCCTCAGTGATCGATATCAAGGGGTTCTCTCACCCTCTGAGGGGCAAGTTCTATTCATAGGGGCCTGATGAGAACTACGGACCACCTTCAGACTTGTATCCATGTATCCAGAGTTTTCAAGTGTTGAACTGTACTGTCTCCTCATCTGCACCAGGGCAGAAAATGTGGAGTATTTTCTTCCAAGTACTGTAGGAAGACAGGGAAGTCTCCTACAGGGTGGATCCATTTTTCTTTAAGTAGAACCGTGGGAAGAGGGGCAGGAGGGACTGTACAGGTGTTGGAAGCAGCAGTCAGCCTCTAGACGGGACCCTAGCTTTATGGGGGTCAGGTATGAGCAGGTGTTCACTGTAAAGGAATGGGCAGGTTCCTAAACAGGCCAAGTGTCTGTGAGTAGAGGACACAGGAAGAACAGTGTAGTGCTGAGCAGGTGTCAGACTCCAGCTGGCCTGAACCTTAACCCTTCAAACACACGCTTAGTTGGGTCTCTGTTGGTCATTATTTTTTATAATAACTATTCCTCAATCCTTCTGTGCAGCCCCTCTGAGGAACAGTGACAGGACACGTGTGCTCTCATGAACTGCTTACTTAATCTTCTATCATATGTGATCTCTTCAAGGGTAGGATCTGCTGATGAGTCTTTAAGTACCTGTAACACTTCTTTGGAATTTCCCAAAACATCACTCATTCATCACTCATCATTTTTAGACACATGAATATCACTCATTCATTTTTATATAACTTGCACTGAACATATACCTAATAAATGCTGGTTGAATAAAGGAAAATGAATGAAGAAATGAATAAATAAAAGCCAAATGAGTCAACAAAAATGCTTATTACAGCCTCCTTTTTAAAAAATATAAGCAAAAATTCCATTATTTTCTGGTGCGTCCCTGATTGTGTGACTGATGCATGTCTATTTGTGTGTGTGTGTGTGTGTGTGTGTGTGCGCGAGAGAGAGAGAGAGAGAGAGAGAGAGAGAGAGAGAGAGAGAGTGTATATTACTATAACTACTTTCAAGAGTTACATAATTGGTAATGGGAATGCTCGTTAAGCCTTTGGGATCCCTCAAAGGCACAGACAGGCTTGAACTTCTCCAGGACTAATGGAGTAAAGAGGAAATTCAATAATACTGCCAGTGTGAGATGACATTTGTAGAAAAAAAGGCTCACTCAAAAAATATTTGGAATTGTCTAGGAAATAAGCTTAAAAAGCATGAGCCTCGGCTACAGGTAGAACTTGACAATGGAAACACCAATTTGTTTTTTCTTTCACCCAGGGAGCAGAGCCAAATGTCTGTTTAGTCAAGTGAACAGAATATCAAGGAATTAGTCAGGGGACAACTTCAACAAGACTATCTATTTAATTAGCATAAAACTAATAAACAAGCAGTGCCTGGGAGATTATGGTAAAATTTATATGCTTCTCTGCTGGAAGTATTATAAATTGGCTTTACCCTTTTAGTCGAGGAGGCTGCCATGCCATTCCTGTCTAGCAATGGAAAAGAACAACTTTGTAAAGATTGTCAGAGATCTTTGATTAATCACTATAAAGATTTAATCATGTCCTGGTGGGTGTTTATCAATAGACTAAAAGTAACCAAGTGACATTGTGAAAGGATTGGTGTACCAAATTTCCTTAGCAGAATGTTATAGATGGACACAGCTCTGATTTATCCAGACAGTTCTAAGAGAGGTCCAGAATGTTTGGGAAGGTTCTGCAACCCTCCCAGGTTTGTAGCTTCCCCTGGCGAGCCTGAACTTGGGGTAATTCTTGTAGAACGCATGTGATTATCCCTTCATTCAAAAATGTTTATTGAGCTTCCGTTGTGTGAGTTATCTGTTTAATGGGAAAAGCCTCTTTTATCATTCTTTGGGCCCATTTCTTGCACAGAGAGGATACTCAAGAGATATTTGCTGATTAAAAGGCTGAAACACAGTGAATTTTCCCAAAGTATTTTCATATCTGGGTTGTAGCTGGCAGACTTTATTGCATCTGTAAAACTTCCTTAAGTTTATGAGTTGCTAAGCTTGGGGGATTACAGCTTTCCCCTGCATTCCCCTTGCCATAAAGATCTCTTTTAGTCTTCTCTTTGCTATCAAAATGAGCTGCTGATGGCTCCCTTACCTAAATTCTCTCAGGGTGGAGTTGGCTCCATATTTTTTAAAGGGCTTCATCACCTTGTGTTAAATGCTGAGCCTTAGTTTTTTGAGCTCCCTGATTTCACTCCCCCCCCCTTTTTTTAATACTAGCATTTCCATTGATGTGTGCATGTGTGTAGGAGAGAGGGAGAGGAAGAGAGTTATAGCTTCAAACTAAAGTTTAGCTGATGAACTTGGACTATTCATATATTCCCAGTCTTTGGATTATTTTCAGGGCTTGGAGTTCCCACCTATAATCCTAGCACCCTAGGAGGTTGAGGTGGGAGGCCTGTTTGAGCTCAGGAGTTTGAGACCAGCCTGACCCTATCTCAAAAAAAAAAAAAAAAAAGAGAGAGAGAGGGAAATAAAACCTGAACTCTCTAGGTGGTCATGATTCAGAGACCTGGAAAACAGAATAGAAATGAAAGATTAATTTGCACATAGCTGGGGGTAGGGCTGTCAGCCTGAGCAGAGGAAAAACAGTAGCTAAACACAAGGTCACAACAACTGAGCACTGGCAAAGCATACACTCCTTCTACTGTACCTTGGTAGGCATGGGCTTCTTAAAGGTGATTTCAGCTTGCAGCCAAACACCCCTTGGAGACTCCAACACAGACCAGATCTTCTCTTGAACCACATGGTTCTCTTCAAAGATATAAACTGCTAGAGTGTCACTCATTTTTAAAAACCCATAGATGGCATAATGGAAACGCAGACAATACTGCAGGTTTCCTGGCAGGGAAGGACCATAGAGCCTTCCAATATATCCAGGCTGAGATGTGAACTTTGTGTTGGCCAGCAAGTAATACCCTGTGAGCAAGACAAAGCATTTGGTATAACAGCAATTGCAAAACAATCTAATCTATTAAAATAGATTGGCAAGTGACAAAATGTGGAATTTTCCGGCACAAAGTATTTCCATAGGCTTTCCAAAGCATTTTCTCATGTCTACAATTTAAGTGAGAGACAATATCTACGTGCCTCCATTCCAGTGGTTCTCAACCTTCCTAATGCTGCGACCTTTAATATAGCTCCTCATGTTGTGGCAACCCTCAACAATAAAATTATTTTCATTGATACTTCATAACTATAATTTTGATACTATTTTGAATCGTAATGTAAATATCTGATATGCAGGATGTATTTTCGTTGTTACAAAGGGGTTGCGACCCACAGGTTGAGAACTGCTGCTCTATTCAAAACCTTCAATTCTAAGTAAACTTTATAAACCAGTGCAGATTTTCTGCTGCATATCCCCAGATACCAGTAGTCATTTACATTTTTCAAACAAAAAGGATGAGATCATCCAGGGACTCCTGGCTGACTTGGGTTATATGCTGGTCATAGGGGAAAGATGCCCCAGAGCAGATTTTTCCTTCTTAACTCTGGTCAAATGTTAAACGTGCTCGTGTAGAGCAAGTTTTTAATCAGTCCTCCTTAGGTGGTAAAGATCTGTGTTCTCCCCTTATTTTCTCCTAAACAACATAAAGAAAAATAAGATCAGGAGCCTCCCCCTCTTATTTCCACCCCACACCCTCATGGTCAACTTAAAACAAGAGTATCCTAGAAAGCCAGGGCAGAAAAGAAAAATAATAATACCTCACTTTTTTCTTTTTCCTTTTCTGCTTGTTCCCCCAACAATTTCTCTTGTAGGCACATTGGTCTTTGCTATATGGTTTAGTTTTACCCCATTGTTTAACTCATAAGAAAAGGAAGACACACAAGAGCTCTCTGTCATCTCCATGCACAAAGAAATCATGTGAGGACGTAACAAGAAGGAGGCCGTCTGTAAGCCAGGAAGTGAGGCCTCAAGAGAGGCCTTCTCTGCTTAAAACCTTTCAGGGCCTTCTTGTTTCCTTTATAAAACTCCCAAACCCTTACTCAGGCTTGCAACAACCATGACCTATGTCCCTCTTCAACTTCCTTTTCCTCTACCCTCTCCACCCTGCCTCCCCACAGTGCAGCTCCAGCCACACTGACCTTCCTATTCCTCCGAGTGGCTTTCTCTTTCCAAACTCAAGACCTTCACAAATGCTGTTCCTTTTGCCTGGATCACTCCCACCCCTCTCAGCTAACTGCAGCTTCCTGCAGACAAAACTTCCGTGAATCCTCCACCCGAACTAGATTCTTCCCTCTATTCTCCCTCAAAGCTCCTTCTTCCTTTCCTTCATTTCCCAAAGGGGATCAGAACATGTCACCCCAAAACACACCCCAGTAGCATATTGATTATTTTGAGCTGAAGGCACTTGAAAAACAGCAAATTTAGGAAGGAGTCTCTGGCCTCCCACTTTCTACCTAAAAGCAGGTCATAACATTTCCCATGAATTAGTTGTCCTCCCTGGAAACAATTGTACTTGTAATTTTGTATTTTTTTTTTTAAGAGGTTGCCTCACTTAAAGGAAAACAGGCCTGAAAATATCAGGAAAGGAAGAACATTTATTTATTTATTTATTTATTTGAGAGTCTCACGTTGTCACCCTTGGTAGAGTGCCCTAGCATCATAGCTCACAGCAACCTCAAACTCTTGGGCTCAAGCCATCCTCTTGCCTCAGCCTCTGTGTACCTGGGACTACAGATATGCACTACTACGCCTGGCTAGCTTTTTCTATTTTAATAGAGATGGGGTCTGGCTCTTGCTCAGGCTGTCTTGAACTCCAGAGCTCAGGCAATCCACCACCTCAGCCTCCCAGAGTGCTAGGATTATAGGCTTGAGCCTCAGCACCTGGCCAAGAAGAACATTCTTATAAATGTTCTTATAAATAACACAAAAATGGATCTGTACAAACAAACTTATTAAAATAATCCTTATCTTTCATTAGTTTCCCCCATATATTTTCTAGTCACTTTCCCATAATTTACTGCCCCTAGAACTTAAAACCTTTTCCTTTGTCTTGTCACTTAAGTGTAATTCCATCATTCTTTGTAAAAAATGGTATATAAGCTCCCAGGCCTATCTGCTACTTCGAGTTTTCTTTTTTTTTTTTTTTTTTTACAAAGCCTCCTATGTAGGGCAGTGCCTGTGGCTCAGTGGGTAGGGTGCTGGCCCCATATACCAAGGGTGGCAGGTTGGAACCTGGCCCCAGCCAAACTGCAAAAAAAAAAAAAAAATAGCTGGGCATTGTGGTGGTCATCTGTAGTCCTAGCTACTTTGGAGGCTGAGGCTAGAAAATCGCCTAAGTCCAGGAGTTGGAGGTTGCTGTGAGCTGTGATGCCAAAGCACTCTACTGAGGGCAATAAAGTGAGACTCAAAAAAAAGTGAGTCTCAAAAAAAAAAATTAAACAAAATTTGCATGTTTTTCCTCTGTTAGCCTGTCTTATCTTAACATCAGTTGAATTCTCAGGCCCTGCTGCAGAACCTAAGAGGGCAGAGGAAAAATTTTTCTTTCCCAATAGCACTTACCAAAACTTGTAATTATAAGTTTATCTGTGTATACATTTGTCTGATGTTTCTCTTGCCCACCGCAATGACTGTCAGCCACCAAGGTTAGGATTCATATCAGATTTGTTCACTATTGTAGTACCTGGGTGTTAACACACTTAAGTATTTTTCTTGCTTTGAAAAGAGTCTTTGTCCCTACACAGCTCCCTGTTTCATCAGCTCGCTATTCCCAGAACTCAAATGTTTCTCTGGAGATGATTTTCCAGTTAGTCTGCTCACGGTCAGAACGGGTTTTATGGCCTGAATTCCTATAAGTGAGGCAACCTCTAAAAAACAGAATACAAAATTACAAGTACAAAACTGTGAGGGCCCCTTTCAAGGTCTTTCCCAGGGCTATACTAGTGAGGGGCCCTGCAACTTAAGCTTCATCAGCTTCATGATAAATTCACCCTTGTGCCTAGTATACAAATAATGTACTTGCTACGTAAATGGATGAGATGCTAAACCCTCTGAAATCAAGCTCTTCTACTTGTCTCCACTGGAATAGACTCCACAAAAGATGTTATTAAATTAATAGGTAATACCCATACAAGCAGTGCAGTGCTCAAACTCAGGTTTCTAAGAACTCCTTGCAGATACATCCATCAAGTGTCTACCTTGCATTTTCCAATAACCTCCCCCAACAACAGACTTTTTAAAAATGTAGCCAAATTTTCCTATTTATTTAAAAGTGGCATTTAGTGCATTTGCATTGCTGTGTAAGCATCACCACCATCTAGTTCCAGTCCATTTTCATCACTCCAAAAGGAATCCCCATACTCGCTAAACACTCTCCATTCTCCCCACCCCAGCCTCTAGCAGCCACTAATCTGCTTTCTATCTCCATGAATCTGTTTGCTCTGAAGATTTCATGTACATGAAGATTCATTCTTTTGTTGTTTTGTTGTTTGAGACAGAGTTTCACTGTTGCACAGGCTAGAGTGCAGTGACAGCATCATAGCCCACTGTAACCTCAAACTCCAGGGTGCAAGCAATCCTCCTGCCTCAGCCTCCAGAGTAACTGGGACTATAGGAGTGGACCATTGCACCTGGCTAATTTTTCTATTTTTAGCAGAGACAGGGTTTTGTTCTTGCTCAGGCTGGTCTTACTAAACTCCTAAGCTCAAGTGATCTTCCTGCTTCATAGCCTCTCAGAGTGCTAGAATTATAGGCCTAAGCCATTGCACCTGGCCCACGATTTCATCTAAAATGATGAGCCAAATAATTTCTAGAGATTTAGTTATTTAATAATTAACTGGCAAATAACATTTGCTAGCACAGCCACTTGAACTCAAATTTTTACAAACAGTCAAACACAAGATTATCTATTGTCTTTCCTTCTTCGCAGCTGCCCCCCTTTTATTTTTCTTTAAAGCCAATGTCTTTGTAGGTGTGACTGAAGGATGGCTGAGAAGGCATGAAGACCACCTGAGATGTCCACACAGGGACAGACAGAGGCTCACCTGAGCCGGTGGTGTGGTCTCCAGGCCGATACATGTTTGGTTTCACTTTCACTCGAGTCCAGCCCGGACCTTCTTTATCTTGGTAAAAGTTGCAGAGGTCGTCTTCAAAATTGCAGCTTGCTTCCGCAGCACTGAATGGAAGATCTGAGCAAAGGAGAACCAAAGTTAACAACGGTCCAAGCCAAAGATGTTGAAAGTCCACGTCCACCAGTTGACAGATACAGATACATTTACCCATATGCCAGGGGAACCGAAGAAGGAAAACACAACTAGATGTTTTTACCCAAACGGCATACTGACACGTTAGCACCACAGCAACGCTTCAACATGACAGGAAAATTACTCTTTTCCTCTCTAAGGGGAGGGGAGAAAAGAGCCCTATTCATGTTCTCTACGAAGATGAAGTCCTAGATTTCAGAAGAAATTTCTTTTCATTCTAGACTAGAAGCATTTATTCACATGTTTCTTCACAACTCAAAATTCATTCATACAAAATTTAAAACAGAGAGAGAAAGAAAGGATTTTGAGACTCTTAATTTCTCTCTAAGATGTATATTTTAGAAATAATATTTCCCAGAAAAATTTTTCCTTTGTGATGCCTCTGCACGTCAGAAGCACAGCTGCTGTCTACTCATAGTTGACATTAGTAGTGCGAGCTGGTCTGCTTAAAGAAAGTCATTGCTCAGTACAAACCATGAGTTCAAAAAGTCATAGCAATTCTATCACAGGACTGCTGTTGCTCTGGCTTTGCTGAGTCCTGCTATTACCATTTACCCTGTCCTTGTAAATAACACCTCAGCCTAGTTGGCCCAGAGGAAATGGGACATAAAAGATTTCTGCTTTTTTGAGTATAATGTTGAATCCTATTAAGTGATTTGTACATCTCACTACTCAGATTGCCCGTCTCTGAGTCCATCAGTGGTGATGGAAGCGGTTTGGGACATATTCTGTTTAGCCAGGTGTGATTCTCGTCTGCATGCTGGCACATATGTGTCTAACATCTAGAACCAGGGAGGGAGGGCACTGTGTAGACTAATTGGAAAATCATCTCTAGAGGAATGTTTGAGTTGTGGGAGCAGTGACCTGAAGAAACAGGGAGCTGTTGAGGACAAAGACTCACACTATACTCTCATTTTGTCGATTTTAAAAGCAAGAAAGTATGCAAGTGGGCAGAGGAACGGACCCATATGAAAGGGGATGGTGACATCAAATGCTACCAGGGAACCAAGATTCAATCTTGGTCCAGAAGAGGCCCTAAGACTGGTGCATTAGCCCACACCTGCTCTGCCTGATTCTGTCCAATATCAATAAAGGATATTATTGGAGCAGTTGAAGAAATTGGTATGTGAACTGTAGACTAGTTGATAATATTACATCAGTACTGAATTTCGTTCTTTCTTTCTCTCTCTCTTTCTCTCTCTTTTTTTTTTTTTTTTCTGAGATAGAGTATCACTCTGTTGCCCTGGGTGGAGTGCTATAGCATCATTACGGTTCACAGCAACCTCAAACTCTTGGGCTCAAGTAATCTTCTTGCCTCAGCCTCCTAAGTAGCTGGGGCTACAGGTGCCTGCCACAATGCCCAGCTGTTTTTTTCTGTTTTTAATAGAGACAGTGTCCCTTTCTTGCTCAGGTTGGTTTTGACCCTCTGAGCTCAAGTCATCCACCTACCTCGGCCTCCCAGAGTGCTAGGATTACAGGCCTGAGCCACTGGGCTCAGCCTAAATTTCTTGAATTTCATAATTCTCTAGACAATGTGTTTGACCTTATGAAATACACATGGAAATATTCAGGAGCAAAGGGGCATGATGTTTGCAGCCTACTCTCAAAGGACTGATAAAGCAAACGTGGCAAAATGTTAGTTTGCAGATCTGGGGAGAAAATACATGGGGGTTCTCCATAGTATTCTTGCCAATTTCATCTGAGTTTGAAATGATATAAAAATAGTTTCAAAGACATCAATTTTTTAAAAAAAGTAAGTGGTAAATAAAACATTACACAAAAAAAGACTAGGAAGAAAATGCTCCTGTAGAACTAGAACCCAACTGCACCTCAGGCAACACCCCCTAGGAAGTACACCAGGAGCAAACCTTGATGAGCCAGACAGGAGAAAGGGAAATGCAGAAACTTCTCAAGGCCCTAAGACGGGAGCATTAGCCCACACCTGCTCCACCTGATTCTGTCAGCACCAGAGCGTATCTTTAAGCCCTGAAAATAATGTTGGTGAAAAATGAATGTGATATCATACAAACAGGGATCCTTTGGCGTTCTCCTGTGGATACTGGAGACCACAAAAACCCCCATGATGGTCTCTAGTACATTATTCACCCCTCTGATACCTGGTAATGAAAAAATGAAAATCCAAAATCTACAGATGGCCATGTAGCTCAGGAAGTATGGGGTGGCACTCCCAGATGCCATGCACGAAGAGATCAGCAGGTCAGCAAAACTATTGACCAGGAACAAATCACAAAGCAGCAACCTTGGGCAACTGCAAGAGAATCTTGTTTTTCTTTTTCAAGTCAGACCCAGGCAAGGCTTGAACTCACAGGCCCTGGTTTGGAAGGCCAGCAGTCTACCACGAGGCTACAGTGCTCAGCTATCAAGAGAATCTTAGCTAATTTATTAGTAAGTGTGGGGGAAGGTTTGAGGGGGTATTAAAACTAGAAAGTTTATAGCAGTTTTATACATAACCACTAAAAACTTAAAATCAACCAGGATGTTCCTTAGTAGGTGAATGGATATATAAGCTATGGTATATCCAGACAATGGAATATTACTCAGCACTAAAAAGGAATGAGCTATGAAGCCATGATAAGACATGGAGGGAAGTTAAATGTGTATTGCTAAGTGAGGGCTGTCCATTTGGAAAGATGACAGATTGCATGCTTCCAAAGATATGACATTCTGAATAAGGCACAGCTGTAGGGATAGTAAAAAGGTCAGTGGTTTCCCAGGGTTGGGGGTGGAGAGGGTTGGACAGGGAAAGCACAGAGGATTTTAGGGCAGGGATTGTTCTGTCTATACAGATCATTACACACTTGTAATCCATAGAATAGACGTCCTCAAACTATGGCCCACGGGCCACATGCAGCCCACCTAGGACATTTATCTGGCCCACTGGGTGTTTTTGCTGCCACTGCCTGTCCTGCTTAGCAGCCAACTTGTCCCAGGGCCCATAGTCCAGCCCTCCAACAGTATGAGGGATGGTGAACTGGCCCACTGTTTAAAAAGTTTGAGGACCCCTGCCATAGAATGTACAGCACCAAGGTAAATCTTAACTATAGACACGATGGACTGTGGATGACAGTGAAGGAGGGGAATTTAGGGGCAATACAGGAAATCTCTGTATTTTCCACTCACTTTTGCTGTGAATCTAAAACTGCACTTAAAAAATAAAGTCTATTAAAAAAAAACTTGTGAGTGATGAGGATCACTTCTCTCCATGGTGATAGACTGTGTTACACATAATGATTTTTTTTTGTATGGTACAATTATATTCTTTTGCTAACTGCATACTGTTAGAAAAAGATTTTTCTTGGGTCCCAAGGTCTAATGAAAAGAAAATCTCAAAAGCATAACACAGAGGCTGAATCTTTTTCACTGAGAATTCTGCTTCTACCCTGAGACACATCTGATTGCTGAAGATGGAGCAGGAGGGTCCACATGTGACCAACCATGAGTGTGCAGAGAGCTGGGGTGAAGCAAAGCCTTGGCTTCCAGCTTGTTTCACATGTGCGGGTCAAGTGGCGATCACACATTGAGCTACTGGGGAGACAGTGCCAATGACACATTTGAAGCATAGGGTGGAATCAGAGGCAGATGGAGGCCCCTGAGCATCAGTTGATGATCAGGAAAAAAAGAAAAACAGAATTAAAGCCTCTTTAAGCAAGTTACCCAAAAGCACCATCATGTAAGGTTTAGTTAATCACTTGCTTTCTGACATTTGAACTTTTTAGGAATAAGAGGCTTTGAAGATAATCTGATCAGACAGAGTGTGTTGCAGTTTGAGAATAACAGCTGGGAGCATCTCTCCTTCTTTCCTCGCTTACACAGAATTCATGGAGACAAACTCAGCATCTGCCCTGCAGATCTAAAAAGTGCGTCAGCCTCTGTGGTGCTAAAAAGAGAGATGCCAGGAGCCATGTGCTTTCTAGATGGCTGAACTTGTAGGGTGGTTTTATTTTAGCATTGAGCCAACCAAAGGCAGGCTATGATAGCTCAAAGCTGCCTTGGGGAAGAGAGTGAGTGGGACCCACCACACTGAGGAACAAGGAGCAAGAAGCTTGGTTGCTGGCTGGGCTGTAGACACCCTTGGGAGCATCTAAGATAAAGAAGGCTGTGGCAACTTCAGCGGTAACCTAGGCAGCAACTAGACCTGGGTTTCCAAGCAGACGAGAGGTAGAGGTAGTGTGTTATTAATGAATGGCCAGTTGGGGGGGGGGGCGGGGAGTTCAGGTAGTGATCCTCTGAAAGGTATATCCATGGATGTTAGGATTCACCCAGTGTCTGGCCTGGGTGTGAGGGGGACCCAAGCCCAGAGAGGAGGCAGACATATGGCAGGGAAATGGAGCTTTCAGTTTGGGGTTGGGTATCACAGCAGGATTCTTAGAAGTGGATGAGCTCACCTATTAGGCATTCAAAGATTTACATACCAATAGCAGGGCTTTTTCCTACAGTCTAAACTTTAGGACAAATGTGCCTGCAGAGGACAAGTGTGTGGATGGAAAGGAATGGACAGGGACCTTCTAAAACTCAATGTGGGGGGTGGTTTCACTGTCCTCTGGAAGCATCCTTGGGGTAGTCACATAAAACTGGTGTTGCTCACCTGTGACTATTGTAATGGGACTCAGGTCTAAGCGACTAGATTAACTCTAAGCTCAACCAGACGGTGGGAACAAGATGCTTCATATGCTGAAATAATTCCTGTCTTAGCCTACTAGGGACATGAGGGAAGAAAATGCTTGATCCAGCTGGGAAAAGCAGAGACAGCAAGTCTGAGGCTAGCTGAGATAAAGAAAAAATGCTGGCACCTGTTATGAAATAGAAGGGCATAAACTATTTGTGAAATGTTAGATGAAGTATGAAAACTAAAGAGCTCAGCTCAGAGCTCTGTCTGGCCCACAGCTGCTTGATGAAAGGCATAAGGCAGGCTCCAGCGGACACATTCATCAAGGCAGTGCCCTTTGCTGGCTGTATTTAGTTACAATCTGACCCCTGTTCTCCTGGGAAAGAGTGGACATATTTTGAAAATAAAGTATGTAATATTGTCTCGTCAACAAGTGTTTTCTGTGTGTCATACTCTATGGTATGGCCTTCAGAGACATTAACGCTCATTAATCTCTCTGACAACTCTATGAAACAGATTCTTCCATCCTTGCTCTATAGACATAGAAATGGAGTCTCCAAGAGGCCAAACAACATGACTGACATCATGTAGCTTGTCAGTGGCAGATAGGAATGTGAATCCAAATTCCTGGACCTAGCATAACATTATAATAATGTAATTACACCATTTTCAAGCCAAGTGAGTATGGTGGGAAGTTCTGAAGACCAACAGGGAACCTTGGTCTATCTAACTGCACGCATGCGTATCTCTGCAGACACAGAGAAAGCATCTTTATGTGGGCTGAAGTTTACAGACTGAGTGCCAACAGCACTCTTAACAAATAGTCCTTGTTTTGTGAGCACCTTTCTTTTTCTTTCTCCAGTCGGACAGCCAGTGCAGTAGGAAAGAGATCACAAAAATTCTGTATCTCTCTCTCTCTTTTTTTTTTTGTAGTTTTTGGCCGGGGCTGGGTTTAAACCTGCCACCTCCGCTATAGGGGGCCCATGCCCTACTCCTTTGAGCCACAGGTGCTGCCCTCTGTATCTTTCTTTTTAAGGGAAGAGCATTTCTAAACATCACTTTGAAAGTGTCTGAGTTGATTCTCTTACCTCCAGCTGCCTAGTCACTCCATCTTCTACCCAGGACAGATAATGAATAAACACCTCATCTCCCATATAGATAACTAGGACATATAAAAGTTCAATGTAACTGCGTGGTGACAGAGAAGAGCAACTTTCAAAAAATAATGATAAGAAAACTGTGATATTACTATTAACATAATTGAAATATTAATTGATAAGATTAGGGAGCAAATGAATTTAGAGAAGTAGTATAAGATAATTTTGATTAATGTGTTCTATGAAATTTGGAGACTTTATATTTTTCATTATTATTTGGGTTAAATCATTTAAAATATGTAAATCTAGTCTGGTTCTATTTATTTTGCTACCTTTAAATAATTAGAATTAGTAAAATATAATACTTAGTTTCAGCAAATTAGCAGATTTCTCCCTAATTTTGGGATAACAGTTTAGCCCAAGTAGAAAATATTATCTTTTTTTTAAGTCCTTTTTAAGTCCTTGCTTATAGAATATATCTGAAACCATATTAAATTAGAGACCAACTCTATTTTAAGTGAAAGATCACAAAGGCCAAGTTCAAAAATTTCTTTCCCAGTTCCAAAACCTAGAATGAGAGCTCATTGATAAGATGGGGTGACCACGGTATCTCCCTAGGTGCCTTGAGGAAAGAAAACTCTGTAAATGATAAGGTCAATTGCATTTATTTGGGTTATCATCAATATATTGTCATCATGCTTATGCTAAAACGTTTATTTAATTCACTTGGAATCAATTTGCTTATCTATTTTCCCAGAAAGCAAAAAATTTCCTCTCTTTCCAAAGGCCAAACTTATGGCATTACAAAATTTGCCATGATAAATATGAGGACTCACTTAGAAAGAGAAAGTAATTAAATTAAGAACACACATGCATTAGCCAAAACCATCTAGAGGTGTCTACAAAATGCTAACATCTTTCAACATGAGAACAGTTAAATTATGGATACATAAAGTTGGAAAGGGTTTTTATAATCTATTCAGTAGATGATGAGAGTTTCATCCATCTGCCCAGCTACCCATCTATGGACTCAAGATATCTTCAAAAGAGAAAGATAAGATGGGAAAAATTTAGTCCTATTTAATTTTCTTTTCCTAATAGGCAGGGAAGATGAAAGCTCCCTAAGATATGACAATTGGCCTTCTGGTATCAGAACAGTTAGATTCACTCTGTGAGGGGGGAAGAAAGTAATAATCCAGCAAAATGACTATTCAATTAAATAATTTTTAAAGGATGAGATAAGAAGAAATCAATGAAAGCCAATCCTGACCACAAACATCTGCTAAGACAGGAAAATTCTAAACACAAGGAAGAAGAAAAAGAGAACGTGCACCTGTCTGATTTTGGCAGTGAACGGGCGAGAAGGCGATATCATCCAGGGCCACATACCCTCCTTTGGGACCATTGAAAGCAACTTCAAAAATAACCTGCAAGAGAAAATGACATATTGTCACAAGTTTATACATCTTCTGTTAGGCTTAAGGACTCTTCACCTTGATTCTAAATGGCAGGTCAGTCAAACCAGTTGATGCCAAGTGACAAAGACTTATGGAATCATGTTTCCAAATATAAGAGTTGGGCAGCACCATCCCCAACCTTGTCTTTTAAGGAGAATGAAACTGCTATGGGCTGAGTGTCTGTAACCCCTCAAAGTCATATGTTGCAATCCTAACTCCTAAGGTGATGGCATTAAAAGGTGGGGGTCTTTTGGAGATCGGATTAGATTTGGAGAGTAGGATTAGTGTCCTGTAAAAGAGACCCAAGGGAGCTCATTTGCCTGCAAGGGCCAGGAAGGTAGTGGAAATACATAAAGTTGGGCTTGGTATGGTCCAGACATGAAATGAAGAAGGCCAGCCCTGTTTAAAGGGATAACTGTTACTCAGCTTCATCAATTGCTGATGTGTGGGAAGGCAGGCCTGTTATGGGTTAAACTGTGTCTCCCCAAATTCATCTGATGAAAGCCTAACCTCCAGTATAAGAGATTTTATTTGAGAATAAGGTCATTGCAAATGTTATTAGTTAAGATGAGGTCACACTGGAATAGGGTGAGCCTCTAATCAAACGACTGGTATCCTTATGAAAATAAGAAATTTGGGCTTAGAAAGAGATAGGCACACAGAGAGAGAATCCTGTGAATATGAATGCAGAGACCTACAAGCCAAGGAAGGACAAAGATCACTGGCAAGCCGGCAGAAGTGAGAGACGGGTCTGGGCAAGTTTTCTCTCACGGCCCCCAGAAGGAACAAATCTTGGCTCTCAGAAGTCCTTAATTATGGACTTCTGGCCTCCAGAACCATAAGATAGTGCATTTCTGTTTTTTAAGCTACCAGTTTGGGGCTACTTTGTTATTAGACACTTCTAGCAACCAAATACAAGGCCTAATGTCTTTGTAACTAGCAAATTATCTAGCTGGGGTGTCCAACCTGTGCCTTGTGGGCTGCATGCAGATTATTTGATGACTGTTTTACTTATCAGTGGTGTTGGATATCATGAAAATATACATCGGCCTTTTTGGTTTGCTCATCAGCTTTCATTAGTGTTTGTGTATTTAATGTATGGGACCTAAGACAACTCTTATTTTTCCAACATATAGCAGAGAAAAAGAAAGGTTGGACACCCCCGATCGAGGCTCTCTAGATATTATTTGAAATCTTTAGATTTTTCGATGCTGGCAATTAATTCAAATGTTAAAGTAAATAGGAGAAACAAAACCAAAAAATCAAAACTGAAGAAAACAAACAAAACCACCCTATAGCAGGCAGACAAATCACTGTGGGCTAGATTTGAAGACCTGGCCCCATAGGTTTCTGCTTGCAACCTCTTCTGAAAAGAATAGTGTCTTAGAGGCAGAAAGACCACAGTTCAAATCCAATTTTCATCATTTACTAGTTAGGTGATACCTGGATACATTGCTAAACCTCTCAGGTTTCTATGAAATAAGCATAATAAGACCTACCTTGGAGGACTGTTCAGATTAAATAAGAGAATGTATATAAAGATCCCAGCACAGAGATAGGCATGTAATAAACTATGAACTAATTTCACATCTTTTCCTCCATCTTGGTTCCTTCTTCTAGCCCAATTAGCTACTAAGTAGCTTAAGCAGGTCCCTTCTTCTCCAGGTCTCAGTTTCTTCATTTTTGAAAAAAAAAATAGAGTTTGGATGAGATAGTCCATAATGTCCCTTTCAGCTTAATGACAACGGTTATAGGGGGCCCTGGTACCAGGACTGTCTGAAATCCACTAGGAGACCCAAAAGTTAGTCTCTGGCAAATGGGGAGGGGCAAAGATGAGGAGAAATTAAGATGACAGACTTAACACAGATCCAGGGCTCAAGCCACTAGCTAGATGACAGAATTTGGTTCACACTGAGCAGGTGGGATAGAGGGGTATTTCTGGTCCTAACATGCTAATCACCGGTCCTGTGTCAACGTGTTCTCTCTTGTTCAGAAAGACAATCTCCAATGTTTGTTTTCCTTTCTAAAATTCATTTGAGAATATGGTGGCATTGAATCCACTGATTCTGCAGGACCAGTCTCTTTTCCTGACAATGATGGCAAATAATACTGGTGAATAGGCTCAGAATAGTAGAATAAACTTACACAATTGTTGAGCCAAAGGATGTGTGCTTAGGTTTAATAGTGTTCAGAATCGTAACTTTTCAAGTATTGCTCTGAAAGAAACTCAGTGAAGTTTCATTCATATAAATGTTGCCTGAAGAGTTTATGGTTGGATGAAAGGAGCTGGTAAGGAAAACACTCTTAGTGTGTGTGGGGGGGCTCATTTGACTTTGCTAGAAGGAAAACCTTTGGAACAATACATGTGTTTCTTTTCCTCCTTGTAATCTAAACTCACATAAAATGTTCCACTTTGCTGCAAGAGCAAATTGAGACTGGGCTAGACTTTGGGATAGGAAATAGCACACATTCTGCAAAAGGCACTGTGCCCTCTCTGGGCTGGTGTGGGGTGGGAGTAGGGCGGGGTGCAGGGAGAGGCAGGCACGCCACCAATGGACGGAACATGTCTGGAACCAAGGCCCAAGCCCGGCATTCTCTGCAGCTGTACATCAGGCTAGCAGATGGCACCCGTGAATAACATCCAGAGGAATAATCTGCTTCTTTTGCAATTTAAGGAGAACTAGGGAGGATATTGCAAAAAGCACAAAGAGAAAAGTGGGGAATATCGATAACTTATGGTAACTAAGACTCTGCTTATAGCTCCCAAATCCTTATAGACATCTTAGACCTACAGTAACCACCAAGCTGTAGCCTATGATTCTAGAGATCCTCTGGGGTCCTCTGGGGTCCTCAAACAGCACCAGGCCACCTCCCTCAGCATTTTGTCAGATTTTAGTCTGGAACTTTACTAAGTTCTCTGGCATTCACAGAGGGTCAATCTTGGATGCTGTGTTCCCTCCTTTTTTATCCACAAATACAGAGATCATTTTATCTACTTTGTTGGGTGGTCAGTACTGAAATACACATGCAGATACAGATATGTCTTAACATATGTGTTTAGAAAAGGGTTTACAAGGACAAACACCAAAATGTTAATAGTCCTCATCTTTGTGAATTTGGCTTAGGTGTTTTAGTTTATTTCACTTCTCTGAATTTTCTAATTTTTCCGCATTGAACTTTTATCACTTATATAACTATAAAAAGTTTTGAAATTAAGGCAACAAGCCTTGTTTCAAATTAAGGCCATGATAGTAAGTTTATTTTGGATTTTATGGCATTATTTGTCCTGCAAGGAAAGAAATAAGTGACTTTTTCCTCAAGTAAAGGAAACCTTCAAAACTGTTCTCAGGGGGCATTGCCTGTGGCTCAGCGAGTAGAGCGCCAGCCCCATATACCAAGGGTGGCAGGTTAAACCTGGCGCCACCAAATTGCAACAAAAAAATAGCTGGGTGTTGTGGCAGGTGCCTGTAGTCCCAGCTACTTGGGAGGCTGAGGCAAGAGAATTGCCCAAGCCCAGGAGTTGGAGGTTGCTGTGAGCTATGTGACACCATGGCACTCTACCCAGGGCAATAAAGTGAGATTCTGTCTCTACAAAAAAAAACAAAAAAAACCAAAAAAAACTAAACTGTTCTCAGGAGTGGAAGTTCAAGAATGAATTTCACTTAGAGGGAATCTGAGCTTTTCTTTTGAACCCTGCATGACCACTGTGCAATAAGAAATCTAGTTGGTTGACTGGCATTTTATATTTGCTCTTATTAAAAAAATACTCTTGTTAGAAAATGCAGGTGATAAAGGAGGCAAGTGGCAGGAAATAATGGGGAAAGGGGAGTGGCTGAGGGGGCTGAGGGGGCTGAGGATGAGATTAAGATGGAGGGACAGCAGAAAAGATAGACTGGGCCTGAGACCCCAGAGCCTCTTGGTCTCCTTGCCTGTGCTGGGTGCCAGGCCAGACAGCAGCCACCAGGGCACACTTGGGACACTGGGCACACCTACCTCCATCGGGTAAGGAGCATTGAACTCAATCTCTGCGAGGTTCCAGGCAGCATTCCCTGGGTTGTTCACTCTCCAGAGCTCCTCATAAAGGCCGGCCACATCCCGAGTATAAAGGGAGAAGATATGGTCGTTCCCCTCCTGGAGCTGGTAATAAAATGACAGGCAACCAGACATGGGGGCAGTGGTCCTCGGGGAAATGAGCTGGGCCACCTCTTGGAAGTGCTTGACATACACAGAGTCCACGTACATGTAGTGGCCTGAAAGCAGAGACAGAGCACAGCGTAAGATGGGCTGTCGAGGCAGGGGATGACATGAAAAGACGTGATTCTGGGATTTATTGATTTATTTTTTTTGAGACAGAGTCTCACTTCGTCATCCTTGGTAGAGTGCTATGGCATCATAGCCCACAGCAACCTCCAACTCATGGGCTTAAATGATTCTCTTGCCTCAGCCTCCCAAGTAACTGGGACAACAGGTGCCCACCACAACGCCCAGCTATTTTCAGAGAGGCAGGTCTTGCTCTCGCTCAGGCTGGTCTTGAACTCAAGAGCTGAGGCAATCCACCTGCCTCAGCCTCCCACAGTGCTAGGATTACAGGTGTGAGCCACCACGCCTACTCTGTGATTCTGGGATTTACTTCAAGATAGCCCAGTGGGAGTGCTGGGGAGGGAGTGGAAGGGCTGCAGATGAAGGAAGTTGGCCATGAGTGGGTAGAAAAATGCTATGGCTGGGAGAGGGGTCCGCGGGGTTCCTCGTACTCTGCTAAATAAGAGATGAGACTGTGTTTTTCTCTTTACTTTTGAAATAAAATATACATAAAGAAAGGTAGAGGTGTCATTTGTAATGTGCTTGGCCTTTGACAAGCTTAACTAACCCATGGAAAGAAACAGAACATGAGCCCAGAAGCCACTACAAAAATTCTAAGTAAACCATGTATTCTTAAAAGGATGGGGAGAGACTGCCCTGGGCATCTTTGTGAGTTCTGTAAAATGTAACCACGTGCATTTTGAGTGAAATGAAGATTTAAATTTGAACTGGATGGCAATTTGTAGATTGTTAGTGGAACACGTAGGTCAGTCGACACTGAGACAGGGTTAGGACTTAGGAGGCTGACCGTGTGACACGACTCTATGCAGGCCTCAGAGGGCCCTGGACTAGAGGCCAACCTCTCTCAGAGAAACCGTGTGAAACAGAGAAGCCATGGAGCAGAATGGAGAGAGCTTTGGTTTGGCACTGAAGAGACCTCAGTTCGAATCCTGCTCCATTTCTTCTGTGAGCAAGTTTCTCAGTTTGTTCCTGTTCACTAAAATGAGAACCGAATACTTCCCTCCTAGGGTGGATGAAGTATAAAACAGGATTCTGCAGGAAGGGGCTTAGCACGTTGCCTGGCATAGTGCCATGCTCTACACAACTATCACGAAATAATGTCACTGATGATTCAGCAGCCATGCTTGCCCTATAGTGTGTTGGGTACAGAGGGTAGCTATCATAACTAGCAATTTGTATGAACTTGTTTAAATAATAACAAAGAAATGCTATGCAAGGTAGCTCCAACTGAAGGCCCCTTTTATTTATAAACTCAGAACAGTTACAGCTCAAAATCTTTATTTTTATTACATGATTCCTGGTCAATTAGAATTCTGTTTCCTGGCTCAGCGCCTGTGGCTCAAGTGGCTAAGGTGCCAGTCACATACACCTAAGGTGGCAGGTTCAAATCCGGCCCGGGCCTGCCAAACAACAATGATGGCTGCAACCAAAAAATAGCTGGGCGTTGTGGTGGGTGCCTGTGGTCCCAGCTACTTGGGATGCTGAGTCAGGAGACTCGCTTGAGCCCAGGAGTTGGAGGTTGCTGTGAGCTGTGATGCCACAGTACTCTGCCCAGGGGGACAGCTTGAGGCTCTGTCTCAAAAAAAAAAAAAAAAGAATTCTGTTTCCCTTTGGCAAAAGAGAAGTGAGAGTCTGAGGAAGAATATATATGTTCACACACTGGACATTTACTCTGTGACTAGCACACTGCATGGCCTGTGGTAGGCTCTCAACACATGGTTATTCGGAGCGTGAATATAGTCTTGGAAAAGTCTTCACCTCTACATGGCAGAGGGGAAAGAGGGCCAGATCAAAGGTCATTTTCTCATGGTGGTAACTTGCTCTGCACCTTGACTTCCCTGAATAATCTTCCTTATTGAACGTAATTTCTCTATGATCTTGCCAAACCATGAAACTGAATATATTGAAATCACAAACTCAAAGGCTCAGAGGGGCTAGCCGGCTTAAGTATATGGGTGAAGTGGATTGATTGAGGGAGAAAATGGAGAGTGCTAAATTAGTCACCAGCATTTAAATCATATTTCTACAACAAGGAGAAATAAAAATTAAGCCTCTCTGGAGAAATAAAAAGGATCTGATAGCACTGCATTATCATGCAGTGACAACCCAGCTGGTGGTAAGAAGCCGCCATCTTCCCTGAAAGGACCGCTTCTACTTCCAGCTCATGTCCTTACATCTGGTCCAGTGCTGTAGGTTTTTACGGCACATCTGTCAATTTCTAAATGATGATCCCTGTATTAGTTTGATAGGGCACCTGTTTCAAAGTACGACAGGTTGGGTGGCTTCAAGAGCAGATATCTATTATCTCAACAGTTCTGGAGGCAAGAAGTCCAAGATCAAGTGTCAGTATCGTTTGTTCCTTCTGAAAGCTGTGAGGGGGAAGAGAGGACTGGTCCCAGGCCTCTCTTCTGGCTTCTGGTGGTTTGCTGGCAATCTTTGGCACTCCCCGGCACATAGGTCTCTGCCTTTATCTTTACAAGGCATTCCCTTATATGCACATATCTCTCTTTGTGCCAAAGTTCTTATTTTTATAAGGACAGAAGTTATATCAGATTAGAACCCACCCTACCCCAGCATGATTTCACTTTAACTAATCACATCTGCAATGATCTATTTCTAAATAAGGTTGCATTCTGAAATCCTGAGGATTAGGACTTCAGCAAACACATTTTGGAGGGTAACAATTCAACCCATCACACCCCTCATCAAAATTTTAAAAACATTGTATGTGTCAAGTAAATAGATCCGCAGGCTGGAGGGAGTTGATGGTCTCCACATGGCCACCTTTGGAAATACATTTTAAAGGAAGAACCAGAATGTGACTGGACAGAATCAGAGAACCCTTGATATGGAAGGAAGAGAGCCTTTCTGTATCTCAAGCTCAAATGTCCTCTAAAGCACCCCTGGTGGCCATCCATCCTCAACTAGAGCATTCTATTAATGCAGAATGCATATGACCCGTTAGCCTCTGTAATATGCCTCCATCTACTAAGAACTCATCTGAGTATCAAAGGCAGAGACGAAGGCTTTATGGCCCTTGGTAACACGTCTTACCAATAAAATGGAATATTTTTGCATGCTGTGCAGCAGGGGGAATTGAGTACAAGCAAGTTATAATTCTTTGTATTATAATGTCTATGTAATACTTTGTTTCCTCAACACCTCATTGTGGGATGGGTCATGGAGGTGGACCACTGAGAGGCCCTTGGAGAGAGCTTGCTGCAGGGATCATTATCGACAGACAGACTCCAGCTGCCTCACCTTTGGCTCCACAGTAGGGTCTAGATCAGGCATCCTCAAACTACGGCCCACAGGCCACATGTGGCCCACTGAGGACATTTATCTGGCCTGCCGGGTGTTTTTGCCACTGCTGCCTGTCTTGCTTAGCAGCTGACTCGTCCCGGGGCCTGCAGTCTCGCCCTCCAACGGTCTGAGAGACAGTGAATTGGCCCCTTGTTTAAAAAGTTTGAGGACCCTTGGGAAGGCCACGCCACTCTGAGCTTCTCCCAGCCAGTGACCAACCATATGAGGGGTCCTAGAGCAGGGCCATTCTACCTGACATGAGGCTGCCCAGCAGCTCCCACCAGCCTGGCCTCTGCTCTAGCTCAGCAGTCGGATTTGAATCCTATGCTGAAGATTCTTCCCACCCAGGCCACTTTATGACTTTTGCAGGTCCCAGGCACTCTGGCTACAGTGGGTCCCTTCCTCCATATAAAATATTAGCAATTCTACATTGGTATAAGGGTGAATATAATGTAGGCTAGATTTTTATTATTATATTTATTATACTCATTTTTGTCTTCTGACTTCAAAATAAATAAAATTAAAAAATGCTCTTGGATCCCTAACCACACTATGGCTCTAACGAATGTTGCCTACTGTGTTTTATAAGCACATAGGCCCTGACCCCAGCTTCTCTGGCTCCTTTCCCCTTGATCTTTCACAGCCATGAAGATCTGTCTCCCAACTGATCCTAGCATAGTGTATGCTTCCACAGCCAGCTTCCTTTGAAACTCATCTTTCTTGCAGACGACAGACATCTGACAGTCTTCTTCAAAGGATGGTGCCTCACCTGCTGTGTGGACAACATTTTAATTCGCACATTTGCGGTCAAAGTACCTCCTTAATAACTCATGCTCAAGATGTTAGGGCAAGTAAACTGCAGTCACATTTCTGATCCAAAAAGTATCCAGTAAACACAATGACCTGCCCAAAGTGAGTCAGAGAGGCAGCTGGGAATCAGACCAAGACCGGCTGACGCCAAGTCTCCTAGGGGTGCACCAGACTAGACCACATTCTCTTGCCCCCCTTTTCCTCCATTATTCATTTGTTCCCAAAGATAGGTACTAATTACTGACAATCCAGTTAACATTCACTTTCTCACTGGGAAAGTGAGAAAGGTAGCTCATCATAATTTTATCATTGCAGTTTGGGGTGGGGGATAAGATTCAGAAATCATGGTCTAGGTGTCCATTCAAGGAAGCCAGGCTGGAACAATTGACAACCAACTGAGGCAGAGTATGTCACTGGCTACAATCTGCTCTGAGGGAGAGGAGCCAATAGCTGGGTGCGTGCAGGTACTATTTCATGCATATTTTCAAAAAGAATGAAGAAGGTAGCCTATTAGCCTTGGGCAATTATGTCCAGTGTCTGGTATTATCAGAATTTTTCTGCCTAGTTCAGTGAGGTTTCCAGAGCCCCCATGAAAGATAATTTTTTGTCAGATCTTTAAGATTTGAGTAGGACAGAACTAGATATAGATGAACTTTAGGTAGATGGGATCCTGTAATCAACCAAACCCCTGGAGATCTGCAGGCCACAGAGATTTTAAAGTATCAAAACTTGAACTGATAATGAAAGACTCTGTACAAGAGGATGGGTCCCCCATAAAATTAGGAGTTGAGGGGCTTATTGCCACTTCTCTGAAGTCTGTGTTGCTTTGCCATACATAGATTGGAAGCCAATCTGTTATTGACCCATTCTGGCTTATGGAAAAAGAATCTGAAGTTTCTTGGATAAAAAGAGTTTCTAATTCAGTTGAAGGAATACAATTCTTAGCAATGCCAGCCAACACTAAGACCTCTTCTGGGATAATGCCTGTGATGATGATGTATCTGAAGAGGGCTTTCCCTTCATTTCTTAGGACAGCCCTTTGTATTAGCTAAACTTTTTCTGTGAAATCAGCAGCCCCTGGTAGTCAGTCATTTTCCTCTGGATTAAGGAAAGAACTTTGAAGTCAGTTCTTGAACATTTGTTTTCAAACAGTCTGGCTAACCAGCATTCCCCAAAGATTGGACTTGGCTTGGCCAGGATGCCAAAGGCATCCTCTGACTCAGCTGTGATTCGGCCCTGTTGGCCACATTTGTACTCCAGTTGTGTTGTCTGTTTCAGTGTTGCTGGGTGTCTGGACAAGCTGTCTCCCCAGTAAGGCGGACAACTTGGTCTGAAGAAACATGTGCCACATGGAAATGCCCTGTGGTCTGCTGCCATGGTGAGGAGACAGCGTGCAGTGACAGAAAGCTACCACAAAGACAACAAGTTAACATAGCTGCTCCACGAATCTGATACTTATCTTTGCGAGCCTTCAGACTAAGGGCTCGGGAGGCTCTTACTAGAATAGAGTTGGGGCTGGGTGCCTGTGGCTCAAGCGGCTAAGGCGCCAGCCACATACACCTAAGGTGGCAGGTTCGAATCCCCAGCCCAGGCCCGCCAAACAACAATGATGGCTGCAACCAAAAAATGGCCAGGCGTTGTGGCGGGCGCCTGTAGTCCCAGCTACTTGGGAGGCT